>PVJO010002500.1:0-142443 GCA_004026905.1 Hystrix cristata | reverse complement strand
ACTTCAGCTTTCCCAGACCTCGGTGTCTCCTTAGTGTCCCAACCTCATGGTACGACAGACAGCCCGGATCTCAGCCAACAAATTTGGTCCTAAGACTTGAACTCCAGTGCTTGCATTCGGGCACTCAGCCCTCGGGACCCCCGACGCCCTTACCCGCGGCCTGTTCCTCGTCCTAAGACCCCCCTCCCCGCTGCTCCGCTCCCGGGTCCGCACCTGGTCCGGTGGGTGGACACGCTGCTCGGCGCTCCCGGCGCCTCTGGCTGGGCTGCTGCCTTTTGACAAGTAGAGACAGCCCAGCACCTGGCACCGCCCCGCACAAGCCCCGCCCCGGACCCGCCCACCAGGTGGCCACGCCCACCGGCCCGGTCCTCTCCTGCGGAGCGCGGCGTCCGCGCTGCAACCATCTTGACTTGGAACCAACCACTACCCTGTCTCCTTCCGGGCTGATTTCTGAAACTTTCCTCTGCCGCCGGTTAGGGCCAGGCACACTTCTGCCCCGCGTGGGGCAGAGTTTTCGATGATTTCGTGTGCGCAGATCCAGGCTTCTGCCCGCGATGCTCGGCGCCGCCCGCCCGCCACCCCCGCAGCCGTGGTTCTATCCAGCCTGCCCGGGACGCCCCAGCCAGGTGCGTCACCACTACCTGGGCCGCGGCCGGGCCTCGGGGCTCGCGAGCGCGTGGCGCTGGAGGGCGCCTGCGGGCCGGCGCGGCCCCCCACCCTCGTGGGAGCTCCCGGACGCCGCTCGCGCGAGTTCCTTCTGCGCTAAACCAGGGATCTCGCCCCGCGCCCACGAGTGACCGAGGAGGAGCCTGGAGTTGCCTCGTGGCTCAGTCTTAGCTTCCGCGGTCCCTGGTCCTCAGTTCCTCCCTCCCGAACTAATGTGGGTAAAAAGTGTGTCCTGAGATGTGGAATTGTGGATGACTGCATAAAATTCGTCAGAGAAAGTTTTGGCTAAAAATTATTCTCCACTCTGCTTCCCTGTGTAGACGCTAGCTGCTAGAAGAGAGAGGGAAAAGATGGGGTTTCCTCCTTTGAGTCCAGTGGGAGAATGTAGAAATAGTAATTGCAACACGAGTGCACAGAATGTTCCAGAGTAAAGATGCCCACGATGTCATCCCACATTTGATGATCTCCTTCAGGCAGGGAAGATGCAGCATTTACATTTTACAGAGGAGGTCCCTCCGGCTCGAAGGGGCCGGGCTGAACAGGCAGGGCTGAAGAGGCGGGAGACCGAGGCCCAGAGAGGTTAAGTGACTTGGTCGGCAAGACTCAGCTGTTCACGGAAAACCCATGCTAGAGCCCAGCAAGTCCGCTGGTGCAGGGTACTATTTGCGAGACAGCTGTGCCAGGCTGTATGATAGCCAGCCTTTCCCAACTCTCAGGGATTGGATCCTGAGAAAGGGACTGAGGCTAAACAGAGGGAAGAAAGTTCAAACAGGCAAGTTCTGAAGTGAAGCACTAGAGCCGATGATCAAGGAGATATCAAAGTAACTCTTTCCCTAGGAAGCCTTAAACAAACAGACAGACAGACACCAGAAGAGACACACATTGACTGAGCCGGGGAGGGGACCATCTATTCTGAGAAATAGTTAAGTGGAAGTCCTCTTTGTAGGCTCGACCAGTCTGATGGATGGAGTCTCTGTTACAAGGAAAGTAAGAGAAAGAATCCCCTTGCCCAAAGCGTCCTGAGAAAGCCAGCAGTGATTTTCATGGGATGAAGTTCAAGAGGAAATTTCTAATAACCAACACCTTGGGACATTCTCAGGAAGTCCCATGAGCCTCTGGAACTGGTTGATCAACTCAGAACTCACTTTTGTGGTGCTTAATTGGCCTGGCGTCTTGTAAGATACACCCTCATCAACAGCTGAGAGAAGACAAATAAGAAATATTCCCTAGTCAGGGTGACTTCTTTCATAGTTCTTAGTTGTAACAGTAAAACTAGTACTTAACATGTGTACAAAGTTTTAGAGTATAAAAAGAAGTCTTTGGAATATCTTGTTCAATCTTCATCCCAAACTTTTGAGACAGGCGGAGTAAAATACACTGTCCCCATTGTACAGCGGATGTCCAGAACTGTCAACAGCTTTATAGCTGGAGAATGACAGAACTTGTCTGAACCTTGGTCTTCTCTCTGAGCGTCCTTGCTGTTCCATGCTGCCTGAAAAAGTCTGCTCCCATGCACCTTTCACCTGTTGGGTCACAGTCCAGATAAACCAGCCTTGGAGAACCCAGAGGTTCAGGCTTTGGCAGATTTAGAAGATTGTAGATGTCATGATCAGCACATCCTGTCCTTGCCCCCTCACAGTGCCCCTAGCCATATTCTTCTCATCTTCTTTCTGCCTGGACTGCTGTCTTTCCTCTTGTCTTTCTAGCCCTGACCTAGTTCAGATCCTGTTTGTCTCACCAGATTTTTCCCAACACCTCCAGGCCAAAATAACCCATCATTTCTTTGATCTTTAGAGTATTACTAGAGCGTGGTTAATTACCTGATAACAAGCCATTTTATGTTTATATTGAACAAGGATAGATTTTTTTTTCTACCTCGGCTTTATTCTTAGGAGGAAGGTTATTTTGTAAAATGAAAAATAAAATTGCATACTATTCACTTCCTCCCTTGTTCTTGTATATTCACTGAATATCTCCTGACCCTGAGTACACACTAGGTGCTAGAAGAGAGAGGGAAAAGATGGGGTTTCCTCCTTCTAGGACCCTTCTTCCAGCCAGGTACTGGAAAGGTGGTTACTTATCCATTCTCCATTCTCTCTGCACCTTGATGACAGGCAGCATTCCTGCACCGCAGAGTCTGTAGCTTTAAATGCCTCTAGATAGACTGCTATGTGAACCGGTCACTAAATCTTCTGTGGAGAACATGAATTTTTTTCTTTTCCCAAAGTTATTGTTTCCTGTGTTCTCACTTGTCCTGGGAAGGGGTGGTAGTGGTTGTTTGGGGATGTTGAGACTGGTTTGTGGCAGCACTCGTCTCTGATCTGTTGCACCAAGGCGCATGCCTGTGCACTTCATTTCACGGAATTGGGGCAAGAGCAGAGCGCGGCATCTTGGCCTCTCTGCTGGGCTCTGTGTGCCCGTAGGTGGCACACAGGGCAAGTGTTGTTGCAGTTGGGCCACAGGCTGCAGTCTATCTCGGCCCATGAACCTTGCTTTTCTGCAGCCTGGTCGCTTTCCTCCAGGCTGGCTGATGCGCTTTGAACCCCTCACCACGGTGCCAGAGCTTGAGTGAAACACCTTGTCCCTCTGAGGATCCCGGAGTCTGTGTCCCCATGGACAGGTTTAAGCTGTCCAGAACCTGCTCTCTAGCTGAAAGTGTGCCCTTTGAGCTCAGTCTGAACACTCCCCTCTGACTGTTTGCTTTCTTTCTTAGGGCCTTTTCCCCTTTAAATATTTTATGGTTCTGGGTCTAAGAGGACTGAAGGAAAGCCTCTCACTCAACAAATTCCCAAAGAACATTCTAAGAGACAGAGTCACAGGGTCATAGAGGAGGAAGGGACTGAGGCATCCTTTCACACTTAGTTCCCCTATTTTACATACTTTTTTTTTTTTTGAAACATTAAGCCCATAAAGGTTAACCCATTTATTTTTAGGACAAAAAGGGTCTAGAACTGTTCTTTTTTGTTTTCCAGGACTGTTCTTTTTTACTTTCCAGATGGTAAAAATGGAATGAATGAATGAATGGAAGGCACTGTAAAAAAAAAAAAAAAAAAAAAGAAGAGCAAGTCAAACAAATGAGTCTTCTCAGGACAGTGTTTTTCAGATTTTTAACTGCAACCCATAGTAAAATATGAATTTTTACATGACTTAGTATACTCAAGTACTCAAGCATATAGATAAGTTTTAAGAAACAAGAGGTGCCCTGCAGTATTTTTTATTTTCTATCACCTCTCCCTGCCTTCCTCATTTCTTCTCTTCTTCTCTCTTTTACTTGGGGGTTTTATTTCCTCTCATTGATTTCTGGGTTATGACCCAAAGTTTTAAAAATCTTTCCTTTGGTCATGGGCTATGTTGAATGGATTGTTTAAGCAGCCAATGGAAAGAAGCCTCCATTCCAGAATTTGATTCTAAGTAACATGAACAAATCTATCTCTCCCCAGTATCCTCTTATTTAGCACCCACAAAATGAGAGTCAGAAAGGCATTTTGGGGACCAGCATGACTACAAGGAGCACCCTCAGAATTCCAGTAGTGGCTCCATGATGGCTCCAGGGCTTTGGAGGATTCTGCCTCCAAAATCACATGGTTAGGGTGAAGCATACTCAACATTTGCTTTGTGACCTTAATTTAGGTCTTGCATTTTCCAGCTTTGGGAGGCTCCTTTGCCCTGGGAAACCTTATAGTGTTTCAGAAATCCTGCCTTCTCCAGAACAGAAGAACATCTCTGGGAAGTCATCTGCCATGCCACGGGAAGCAAGAGTCTGCAAACTCAGCCTGTTCTAGACAGATCTGTGCACTGCCAGGTATTCACTCCTAATCCATCTAGCCCTGGGGCTCCATTCCCGGTAGCCCAGCTCATGTCTCCATCCTGGGGGCTTTGGCACTTGTCTTTCCCACCTGCTCCCACATCCTCAAGCCCCAGGTTGCCAGGCTGCTGCCCGCACACAGCGTCTGCTGGCAGGGTAATCCAGAGCCTGGGGGCCAGAGGAAGGAAGGTGCAGACTCCCACCTGCACCTCCAAGCAGAGGCAGCTCAGAGCTCTCCCAGACTCCCCGGCATTTGCTGGGCTCCTGTCCAAACTCCAGCAAACAGTGATGACTCTTCGCCAAGCCCCAAGCCCGTCCACTGAGGCCGATGGAGCACACTAGGGGCTTGGAGCTCTTTCACCCTTACAGCTGTCTGCAACTGCAGCTTCTGTAGCAACCATGATCACTCTCACAACAGGTGCAGGATTCTCATTTTGGTCCTCTTGGGAGGAGTGCCTTGTGGAAGGAAGCAGATGGAGCGAAGCAGAAAGACTCTGTGGGATGGGAATAAGCATCTCAGGAGCAGGCAAGAGGGGCACTAGTGTCACGTTACTGCCAAAGAGATCAGTAGGGAAAAGCTACTGACAAAAGAAGCCCCCTTTCAGCAGAGGAAAGTCTCCAGGGAGGTAATTGGGCAATAATCTCTTTTTCTTCATACCATGAGCAAAGCCCCGCAAGCCTTGTCCTGGGCACGCCTGTTTGTTTCTCCAGAACAGGAAGGACATTCCGTCAGCAGCCCAGGAATGCATTCAGCATCTCTTGCCTGGGGCCCCGACTCCAGAGACTCTGGCTGTCCACTGCCCTTCTCCTTTGCCTTTGGCCTCTGGCCTGGGACAAACGCATTGCAAGACACGGCTGCCCCTTTTCTGTGGCATTTGCCTCATTGTTCTATGTCATTAAAGATGTCACCATTGCTAAAGTTTTTGTTTCTTGTGTCCATCCCCGCTTCCACTGGGAGTCACTGTGGACTGAATGACAGTGATGTGGTGTCACTTTGTGTCATCCACATGCCATACAACCTCAGATGGTTTTGATTGTAAAACACTATTGGCAAAAAAGAAAACTGCCTTCCATACACATGGTAAAGTGCCATCATTAGCCAATAGCTTGTTACACTCTACACTTTGGGTGTGATTCATCATCAAGAGTAGTGAATATAAATTTAAGGTTCGAGTGGTACTTTCTGAAGCCTTTTACTGACATCTCTGACTTTCTTTCTTTAGATTCAGATACTTTCCCTGGTGTACCGGCCACCTGACCATGTGACAAGAAGACTATGTGTGGTGCTCATGGTCCTCTGGATATTCAACATATTAAAGCTTAATGTTTAAAAGATAAAAATCAAAGAGGAAGTCATAATATTGCCTCCCTGTCCCCAGGGGATTATGTAGCACATCCTGTCACAGAGGCCGCTGCTTGGGTGACAGCAAGGGGGAACTCAGACGCGGAAGGTCCAGAAGTTCAGGTGGCTCATCCAAGGTTATAATTGCTGAGCCACCAAACAGTCTTACAGGCAGAGTCTGTTGCCTTCAAACAGGAGTCTTACTCTTTCCAACTCCTTGCTGCCCTCTTCCCTCTGCTTTTGGGAGTAATGGAGGCACTCATCTGAGGGAAGGGAGCAAGACAGACTGCTCCTGAGCTGCCGCAGTTCATTCTCCCTTCTCTGCGAGCTCCTCTCAGCATTGTTGCTCTTGTACTGAGGATGGTCTGCCCGGGGGCCTTGGCTTAGGCCTGGACCTCTTTGCCTGTGGGTTTTCAATAGTCCTACCTTTGAAACGTAAAAGAATTTGGATTAGTCATCTCTATGTGTCTGGCGAAATCCCTGGCGCATTTCTACAAGGTCCCAGAGACTGAGACTTTAGAGAGAGTGCGGAGGCACAGAGCTTGGATTTGCACTCTTTCTTATTGGCTAAGTCAATCAGGGTGAATGACTTAACCTTTCTGAGCATCGGTTTTGCAGCCAATAGAATGGGGATAAAAAGTACTCATAGGTTGTTGACTTCATAGGGTTGATAGTCACCTATGTGAAACTTTTAGCACTGTGCCTGACACATACTAAGTATTTAGTGAATATTAAGCTACTAGCTAGCGTCTGTTCACTGTAGTTATTAGTTATTGTGGTCAATTAAAATTGTCCTGGCCCCTGGAGTCTCGACAGGATGTTATCCTTTTCCTTGGTCTTTAATTCTTACATCACTGAATAGAAAGAAAGGGAGAATAGAAAGAAGGGAGGAAGGAAAGGAAAGGAGAGAGAGGTAAAGGAATACACGGCCTACTGTGATTTTTAAGAAATTTGTAGGTCTATTAGTAATACTGTTGGCTATTCTTAAAATGATGGAATATCCTATTACTGAAGAATGTATTGATCCATTTTGAATTGGTTTCTGTACAGGGTGAAAGATAGGGGTCTAGTTTCAGTCTTCTACAAGTGGAATCCAGTTTTCCCAGCACCATTTGTTAAAGAGGCTGTCTTTTCTCCAATGTACATTTTTGGCTCCTTTGTCCAGGATTGGGGGTTGTAGTTCTATAGGTTTGCCTCTGTGTCCTATACTCTGTTCCACTGATCTATGTACCTTTTTGTGTCAGTACCATTGGTCTATGTCTGCTTTTGTTACTGTGGCTTTGTAGTATCATTGAAATTGAATATCATGATGCTTCCAGCCTTATTCTTGCTCCTTAGGAATTCTTTGGCTATTCTAGGTCTTTCGTGTTTTCATATTAATTTTTGGAGGAGGTAGTGTTGGAGATTGAACTCAAGGCCTTGTGCTTGCTAGGCAAGTGCTGTACCACTGAGCTAAATCCCCTTATATGAATTTTAGGATTATTTTTTCTATTTCTACGAAGAATGCTGTTGGTGTTTTGATGGAGATTGCATTGAATCTGTAGATGGCTTTTGGTAGTGTGACCATTTTAACAATATTAATTCTGCCAATCCATGGACATGGAAAGGGGCTTTCCATTTTCTAGTGTCACAATGATGATTGCTCTTGGTTTGTCATATATGGCCTTCACTATATTGAGGAATGATTCTTCAATACCTAGTTTCTTCAGGGCTTTTATCATAAAGAGATGTTGAATTTCATCACAGACACTTTCTGTATCAATTGAGATGATCGTATGATTTTTATTCTTGATTCTATTTATGTGGTGTATTATGTTTCTTGGTTTGTATATGTTGAACCATCCTTGCATCCTTGGAATGAAAGCAACTCCATCTTGGTGTATGATCTTTTTAATGTGTTGTTGAATTCAGTTTGCAAGTATTTTATTAAGGGTATTCATCAAGGATATGGGTCTATACTTTTCTTTTTTGGTTGCTGTATCCTTGTCCAGTTTGGGTATCACAATGATATTGGCCTTGTAGAGTGAGTTTGGAAGCATCTTTTTCCTTTCTACTGATGAAATAGTTTGAGAGTTTTAATGGTAAACTTCTGCAATGAACCCACCTGATCTTGGGCTTGTCTTTATTGGGAGACTTTATCACTACTTCAATCTCATTGCTTGCTATTGATCCGTTTAGGGTTTTTATATCTTCAGTTCAGGTTTTGGTAGGTTTTATGTGTCTAGAAATGTATCCATTTCTTTTAGAATCTCCGATTTATTAGACTATAGGTTTTCAAAGTCATACCCAATAATCCTCTGGATTTCAGGGATGTCTGCTGTAACAGTCCCCTTCTATCTCTAATTGTATTAATTTGGGTCTTCTCTCTCTTTCTTTTGATTAGTTTGCCTAAGTCTTAGCCAAACTTATCAATCTTGTTTGTCTTTCATAAAACCAACTCTTTGTTTCATCAATCCTGCGTGTTGTTATTTTAGTCTCTATTTTATTAATTTCAGCTGTGATTTGTACTATTTCTTTTCTTCTATTGGGTTTGGACTCAGTTTGGTTTTGTTTCTTCAGAACTTTGAGATTCATCATTAGGCTATTTACTTGAGATCGCCCTGATTTTTTGATGGAGCCACTCACAGATATAAAATTCCCTCTTAGAGCTATCTTTGCTGTATTCCAGAGATCCTGGTATATTGTATTTTCATTTGACTCTAGGGATTCTTAAATTTCCTTCCTGACTTCTTCAGTGACCCACTCATTATTCAAAAGCAAATTATTCATTCTCCATGTATTAATATATTTTCTGTGGTTTCTCTCATTGTTTGATTTCTAGTTTCAATCCATTATGATCTAGTTCATTTTTTGGGATTTGTTAATCAATTCAAAATGGATTAATGACCTAGGTATAAGACCTGAAACTTTGAAACTACTAAAAGAAAACATAGGAGAAGCACTTGAAGGCATGGGCACAGGAAAAGACTTCTCGAATAGGACTCCAACAGCACAGGAAAGAATAGCAAGAATCAAAAAAAAAGAGAAAAAAAAAAAGAATAGCAAGAATCAACAAATGAGTCTACATCGAATTAAAACGTTTCTGCACAGCAAGGGAAACCACCAATAGAGTGAAGAAACAGCCTAGAGAATGGGAGGAAATCTTTGCTAGCTACTCTTCTGACAGAGGATTAATACCCAGCATATATAAAAAATGCCAAAAAAATCAAATCGCCCAGACAATAAATTGGCAAAAGAATAAACACTTCTCAAGAGAAGTACAAATGACCAAAAAGTATATGAAAAGGTGTTCAACATCTTTAGCATTACAGAAAAGCAAATCATAACTACATTGAGATTCCATCTCACCACAGGCAGAATAGCTATCATCAAGAATAAAAAAGAAAAAAAAAAAAAGAAGCCGAGCTGGGGATTTAGCTCAGTGGTTAGAGTACTTGCCTTGCAAGCAAAACACCCTGAGTTCGATCCCCAGCACCACACACACACACACACAAAAAAGCAATAAATACTGGCAAGGATGTGGGATAATGGAACTCTTCTACAATGCTGGGAGGAATGTAAATTAGTACCACCCACTGTGGAGATTCCTCAAAAAACTAAAAATAGAGCTACCATTTGATCCAGCTATACTATTCTCTGATCTATGCCTGAAGGAATTAAAGTCAGCATATTACTGGGATACCTGCATACTATGTTTATTGTGGCACAATATACAATAATCAAAATATGGAATCAGCTTGGTTGCCCATCAACAGACGAGTGGAGAAAGAAAATGTGGTCTATATATGCAATGGAGTGTTATTCAGCCATTAAAAAAAGAAATTTTGTCACTTGCAGAAAAATGGATGGATCTAAAAATCATTATGTTGAGTGAAATAAGCTAGATTCATAAAGACAAATATTGAATGTTCTCCCTAATATGTACAGCCTAAAAAAGATTACAAGGAAATAGAAGGGAGACTGTTACTACACAAGAGGAAGTGAATAAGGGGGAACAGAGGATGTAGGAAGGGAGAAATAGGGGGGTGAATATGATCAAAATATACTGCACATGTTGAACCCCCCAAATATGAAATTGGGGGAAGGGATGGGCAGGGAGCATATTGAGGAAAAATGATTAAAGTATGTTACATACATGTACAAATCTACCAAAATGAAATTCACTAATCTGCATAACTAATATGTGCTAATAAAAAACATGTAAAGGAAAAAGAATGTATTGGTCGGGTGTGGTGGTACACATCTATTATCCCAGCACTTTGGGAAACTGAGGCAGGAGGACTGTCACTTTGAACCCAACCTAGTGACTTGGTGAGATCTTGTCTCAAAATTAAAAGAATAAAAATAAAAAGGGGTGTGGATGTAGAGGTAGCTCAGTATAAAGGTCCTGACTTCAATTCTCAGTACGGAGGGAAAAAAAGACTTCGGCTAACTTCTTGGAGATCCTTGGCTTGACATGTACCTCTGTTCCCTACTCATCACCAGACTTCTCATTGGTCAAGTGGTGGGGAGCTCCTGGGCTGTCGGATCTGGAGATTAATGAGTCTGTGACTTGGACCTGTCCAGGAGGGAGAATAATGGTCCAGCGCCAACACTGTCCACCATATCCTCTGTCCTCTTCCTTCGGTGAAACCCAAGACATGGTGAAGAGAGTGACAGAGAACACTGAAGCAAGCAGTTCTGGTGCCCAGACATGGGAGCCCAGGCTGAGGCTTCCTCATGGGCCAGAATGGAGGGCTCCTGTGGTGCCCACAGCTGGTCACATCCTTATCAAAGCCCTCAGGGTGAGGAAACAATGCCTGCTTTGTGGATCATAATGGTCTCCCTCTACTCACTTATCTTCCTTTATTAGGTGATCAATTGACATTTGATCCCTGATAATTCAGGATTTATTGCCATGTTTCTTTCTCCCAAGTAGCACACACCCTTTTAAGGAGAGGGCATCTGAGAGCAAGTGGTGTTGGAGCAGAACAGATAAAGGACTGCATGTCATGGTTCCAATGCCTCCATCACAACCCCAGCCTTGAAACAGCATTTCATTACCAAGAGAACAATGGATTAGATACCTGAGGGATCCTCCCAATTGAAACAACTTTCTAAACTTTTAACTATATTGCTAAACAAGCACTGAAGAAAGAAACCTGGAGAATTCAAAAGGCAGTGGAAGAGGGCATGTAGGTTGGCACACTAGGACCAAACCTTGCCTTCAACCCGAGGGTTTCTGTAGAACCCTGAGCATCCTGAGCTTTCACTTTGATGACTTTGAAGGGCACGGGAACAGGAGAGAAAGCCACAGAATCACCCTGCACCAGGCTGGACCCTCAAAGGGCCCAGCACTCTGCGTAAGGAAAATGAGAAATAAAGGCCTATAGACGTGTACAGCAAAGAAACTGGCCTGAGTCATTCTAGATGGTGGAAATGATAATGTATATTCCCTTAAGGTTACAGCCACATGCCTGTGCTTCTCTAGGTGTGCAGTCCAAAACTATATGGCACACAGTCCAAAAAAACTTCACCTATGGAATTTATTTAAGGTGAGGTCATGATGGTGCTGTTTAGGTAACTGGCACAACCAAGCGTATCTCTTCTCTGCTGGTACTCCCACCCATATCTCAGTACTCAAAGACTTGCCATGGGTGAAATTTCAAGGACAATTACAGTTCATAGTCAAAGTTGCAAAACACGCATGGAAATAGAACACATTGAGAAAATTAGCAGGACTCCCGCAAAAGGCTTCAAACACTGAAAGTTTCAAATACAATGAAAAAAAAACTAATAGGATTTGAGAAATAAGAGAGCGTAGAAAACAAGCAAGTAACAAGAGAGCATAAATCATTAAGAAGACTTGGAAAGAACCAAAAAGAATTTCTAAATAAAAATAAAGTGTTGAATCTTAAAACTCAGTGGATAGGTTAAGTAGCAGATCGGAAACAGCCAAAGAAAGAATTAGTAAGTTGAAGGTTAGAGCTGAAAAAAATTATGTAGTGTGTAGAGCAGAGAGGCAAAGACATGAAAATATGAAAGGTTAGGGATATGACAGAGAATATAAAAAAAATCAAATTATGCCTGCTTAGGGTTCTAGAAAGAAATAGAAGACAAAGAAGAGGTAATATTCAGAGATGATGCTTGAGATGTTTCCAGAACCATGGAAAACATGAATCTTTAACTTCAGGAAGTCCAATGCATGTTGAAAAGAAACATTTGTGATCTTTTTTATTAGGTTATGTTTGCAATGCATAATAGCTACCTTTGTTAGGGGGATTGGTACATGTTTATATCATATCTGGACCCTTTTTGATTCCTTTACCCTCTGTCCCTGCCCTATACCTCCCTCCTTCTCCTGATCCCTTTCTCTGTCTCCAAAAAAATCTGCCTCCCTGCTTCTTACCACCTCTCCCTTATTTTACTTTTTAATCTATTTATATTGTGGGTTTCTTATATAAGAGAAGTCATGTGATATTTAACTTCCTGTGAGATCAATTTTTAAAAATTCACATCTAGGAAACTAACCACCTAAAGAGAAAGAGACAACTGTGAAAGCTGCTGAGGAGAAAGGTAACCTACAATGGAACAATGGTTAGACTTCTGGCTGATTTTCAACAGCAATAAGAAATGTGTAAAGTCAAGGTAACGATAAATCAAAATATGAAAATAACCACAATAAATTGTAATGAAACAAATGTTCCAGTAAAGTATGAAGATATATTGAATTTTTAAAATTTAGATCTATTGGGAGGGAGGAGGGGGTGAGGGGAGGGGAACGGGAAAACAAGAAGCAACAAGATATATCATGTACAGGTACAAATCCCCAATGATGAATGTTATCAATATGTACATCGAAAATGTACCATTAAAATAAAATTTAAAAAAAATTTAGATCTATTCTAAAAGCCAACCAGGAAGCTAAAATAGCTTTAAATTTGTATGCATTTAATAACATAGCCTCAAAAAGATTAAGCAAAATGACAGGACAATAAGAAGAGAAATTTACTAACACGGAGAAAAATCTGAGCACATAGCTCTTAGGAAGTGACAGATAAAGTAAACAAACAAACAAAAAAAGAAAATAAAGAAGACAGTTAACAAGCTTGATTTAATATTCATGTATAGAATGTTCCATGCACCAATCGAAGAGTAATTGTATTTTGAGTGCTACATGAAAAGTGGCCATACTTTAGGCCATAAAACTAGTCTCAAGGGTTGTTTTCATACTAGTTGTATTCTTTGAACACAATTTAACCAAAAAGAAACAATATCAAACGGAATAGACTAGACTGTGCTGTGCTAACACCAAAACTTGAGTGGCTTGACACAACGAAAGTTCATTTTTTGGTTCAGGCTGCAGACAACACTCCAGGGCAGCTACTGTCTGCACAGCTCAGTGTTCGCGGCTGCTCCGGTCTGGTGCAGTGCCTGTGTCTGCCCAGTCCCTGCCGAAAGGAACGGGCTCGGAGCCTGCTTTCCTGTGTCCTTCTGCTGTATCTCACTGGCCAAAGCAAGTCACCTGGTCACCACTAACTTCAGAGGTCCGGTACAGGAAAGAGGCGGAAATACTGAGGAACACCATGGCAGCCTTTACAATAGAAAATGTAAAAGTACATATTTAAGAAAGAGAAAATGCTTAGAGTTTAATAAAAATACCTACGGAGACTCAGGGATGCAGCAGCTAAAGTAGTACTTGGGCGGAAATGTGAAGTGCTAATGCTCGCCTAACGTGTGCTCTGTGGCAGACGTTGTTTTAGTGCTCTACATATTTCCCTCATTTAATTCTCACAACAACCTGCAAGGTAGGTATGAATGAGCCAGCTTAAGCACGGAGACTGACTAACGTCTCAGAGCCAGGAATAGCAGAGCCAGTAACTGGACTCAGGCATCTTGCTTTAGAGTCCGTGTGTGATAGCTGGAAATGGTTACATTAAAATACTTTCAGAGCTCAAAAGTAATGTTCTAACTATACTATTTAAGAAGTTAGAAAAAAAAAACAAAATGAGCTCAAAACAGTGTAAGTAAAGAAAACATAAACATAAGCTAGAAATTAAATTCAAATTAATTAAGAAATTAACTTAAATATACAAGAGAAAAATAAGCTGGGTCCAGTGGTTCAGGCCTGTAATCCCAGCACTCGGGAGGCTGAGGCAGGAGGATCATGAGTCTGTGGCCAGCCTGGGGCCACACAGTGAGACCCTGTCTCAGAAACAATGGGGAAAGGGAAGAATAAACTCAAAGGTTGGAGCTTTGAAACAATTAATAATATACACAAATCAACAGTAAGATAAATCCAAACAAAAAGAAAGAAGGAACAAAAAAATAATATTAGTGAATTAAAAGGGCCTAAGGAAAGATGCTATGGAAATTACATGATTGAGAAAAATTATAACTTTATGTCAATAAATTTAAAGTTTTAGGAGCACTTAAATTCCTAGAAAAAAAAATTTGCCAACATTGACTAAAGAAGAAATTGTTTTAAAAGCACCAGGAAAAAAAAATTGAATTGGCAGTTAAAAATGTCCCCACACTACAGTAGGAGGATCACAAGTTTAAGGCCAGCTTGGCAACTTAGTGACTTAGCAAGATCCTATCTAAAAAAAAAAAAAAGGCTAGGGTTGTATCTCAGCACAAAGACCTTGGGTTCAATTCTCACTAACACACACACACACACACACACGTCCCCACAAAAAGCCAGGTGCGGTGCTGCACACCTGTAATCCCAGCTACTTGGGAGGCTGAGACAGGAGAATTACAAATTCATGAGCAGCTCGGGCAACTTAGTGAGACTCTGTCTTACAATGAAAAGGATGGGAGATGTGGGTCAGTGGTATAGTGCTTGTCTACCCCGTATGAACCCCCCACACGTCCCACAAGGAGAATACTAGACTGAATAGTTTATTAACAGGTAAGAACCATCACCTGGTGCTCTTCTGAAAGCAGAGCTGGAATCAAGGGCGTGGGGGTAGAAGACTTGTTTGGGGACATAAAGTGTTTTATTTAGAGGAGTAGGGAAGCGGGAAAGTCAGCCAGGACAACAGGGCTCAGCATGGCTGAACAGCATTCTGTAGGGAAAGGGGTACCATGTGGTGTGAAGCAGCACACAAGCCTGCTATGTATGGTAAGTTGTACCGAAGTTCAAAGTCTCCATTGCTTTCATTTTAAACCATTGCTGACAATAGACGAAGGACCATCCTCAACTCACTTTATGAGGCTAGGAGAACCCCGATACAAAACCCAGACAAGAATGGTTTCGGAAAGGAAAATAGTGAAGTAATTTAATAATGTAATTGTCTTATTAATATAGACAGAAGAGTCTTAGACAAAACATTAGGAAACCAAATCCAGCAATGTATAAAACATTTACAGATTCAGGGGAGAGAGAACTACATGGTTGTCTAAAAATATATATTGAAAAAGTATTTAGTAGGGCTGGGGATTTAGCTCAGTGGTTAGAGTGCTTGCCTAGGAAGCACAAGGGCCTGAGTTCAATCCCTGGTACCAAAAAAAAAAAAAAGTATTCAGTAAAGAGCAACATTAATTCTTTTTTTCTGGTGCCTGGGATTGAACTCAGGCTCTTGTGCTTGCTAGGCAAGCACTCTAACAACTGCGCTAAATCCCCAGCACAACATTAAGTCTTGACTTAAAAAAATTACTTGATTTTCAAAATTTGCCAGCTTGGTATGGATGGGACTTTTCATAACTTGATAAAAATAGAGAAAGAAGCTTATCGAACAGTGAAATTCAGAAATAGTTCTATCAGAATCTAGAGTAAGCTAAGACTGCCCATTACTGGTTTTATTCAGCATTATACCCAAATTACTAACAAGCTGATGTAAGAAAAAGAAATGAAGGGCTGGGGATTTAGCTCAGGAGGCCCTGAGTTTGAGCCCCAGCACCAAAAAAAAAAAAAAAAAAAAAAAAAAAAAAAAAAAAAAAAAAAAAAAAAAAAAAAAAAAAAAAAAAAAAAAAAAAAAAAAAAAAAAAAAAAAAAAAAAAAAAAAAAAAAAAAAGAAAAAAGAAAATAAAAGAAAAAAAGAAAGAAAGAAAAAGAAAAAAGAAAGGTATGAAGGTTAGAAAGGAAGAAGCTAAGCTTCATCATTTTTAGGTGATGTGATTATGTATGTAGAAAACCCAAAATCACTTTCAATTCACTTTCAAATAAATTATTAGAATTAATAAGAGTTTAGCAGGAATGCTGGATACAAAATTAATATGTAAAATCAATTGCATTTCTATGTATCATCAACTCTGTGATGGAAATTTTAAAGTATGAAAAGAAGTAAGTTGTAAGCATAGTAAAATAAAATATTCCTAGAAATAAAACAAGTGTTTTCAAGCTTTACATGGATACAATTCTATAGAAACTTCTTACAGAAGATCATGTAAATGGAGAAATATAGCATGTTTTTGGCCTAGGAGACTCAATGTAATAAAAATGCCAATTATTTATAAAATTTACAATCTACTATTCCATCATTGATTTTGAGATTCATATCATTCTGACTCGGCCCGAGGGAGCTTGCCTTACAAAGAGCTCTGGGCTTATCTTGAATGTTCCCTGCCCCTGGAATCAGCTGTTTCTCCCGGGAGATCTGATTCCTTTTATTAGAGAATAGTATTGGGAATCCAGAGGGCAGGTGACAGGTGCACTTGGTGGCAATGAGATATTCTTGCTTCTAGTCCCTACTAGCAGACAAAACTAAGAAATATGTGTGTATGCCATACATGTGTCTGGACACATACCTATCATTATTTCTGTATCTAGCCATTCGCATTTTTAGTAAGCTAAACATGGATTTATATTAAATTCTCCAACTCCATCCCAAGCCACAAAATTCATTCCAACCTTGTTCTTTGCTTTTTTGTAACCTCCTTGTCTAATAATGAGAAGCTTGACTAATGCTGTCCACATTTCATAAATAAATATCCATGATAAACAAATAACTATTAGTGGCAGAATAAGTAAGTGGGAGAGAGGAGACAAATTTCCTACACTGAAGAATTCCAACTAATTTGTGTAGCTACTACCCAATGAGATGGAGCCCAACACCCTACTCATTAAGTACAGTCGGTACATTGTGACTTTCTTCTAACAAGCACAGCACAGAAAGGGGTGGGAAATGGAACTTTACAGCCGAGAAATCTGAGGAACACTCCCTTAGCCAGGTAGTCAGGACAATGGTGCCAGCAAGGAGTAATTATTAACGGCATATACCATTGATATGATGGAAATGGCACTTCACCTCTGTAGTCATCTTATCTAAAAACCCATGATTCCTGTCTAATCCTGAAAAAAAAGAGCAGACACACCCAAATCGAAGGACATTCTAGTAAATACCCAACCAGTTCTCCTCAAACTATCAAAATCATCAACAATGGAGAAAGTTTAAAATGTCCTACTTGAGAAGAGCCTAAGGGGCCATGAGGGTTAAAGGCAATGTAGAGTCCTAGTTGCAACCCAAGACAGGAAACAAAAATCTAAATGGAATATGGACTTCATATATCCACATTTTTATTCATAAATTGTAATAAATGTGCCATAGTAATGTAAGAGGTTAATAGTAGAGGAAACTGCATGTGGGGATATAAGAACTCTGTAATAACTCTTGCAGCCCTTCAATAAACTTAAAACTATTCTATAATAAAAGTTTTATTGAATGTTTAGAAAAGGAGGGTTTTCTTAAGGCAGAAAAGGGGGGTAAATTCAAAGGAAAAGACCAACACATGCGACTGTATTACAGAGCAGAATTTCTGTTATGAAGACACTAACAAAATAGTGGAAAAACAAATCAAGAAGTGGAACAAGATATTTGCAACATGAATAACCAACAAAGGATTAATATCAAAGATATATAAAGAACAGCTCCGAGACAATAACAAAAGTATAAATTATCACATAAAAAATGGGGAAAAGATTCAAATAGGTGTTTTGCAATGAAGACACGGAAATGAGCCCCAAACATGTGGGAGTAGGGGAGTCCAACCCTGTTCGTAATTAGAAATGCAAAGTAAAACCACATTGCATACCACTTCACATCTCTCAGATTAAAAAATCAGTCAATCCCAAGTTTTAACAAACATGTGAGGCAATGGTACTCTCACCTACTGCTGAAGGCAGAATGAATTGGAACCACCATAGAAAACAGCTTATTACTACACAGTGAAGGTCAATGTGCTCCGGCCTACAGCCTGGTAATTCAACTCTGTCATACGCACTTGAGAGAAACTTGTTCATTAGCATCAGGAGACAAGTACAAAATGTTCACTTAACATTATTTCTAATAACCAAAATACTCTCTGGAAAAATAGGGATATCTATCGATGGAATAACGAATAAATAAACTGTAGCATTTCAAACAATGGAATACCATGTGGCCATTAAAGATGAAAGCACCTTTAACACCATCCTACATTCATACAGTGGGTCTCAAAAACGTAAAATTGAGGAAAGGAGCCCATGACAGAGACTTTATACAGAATCGTTTCATTTACTTAATATTCAAACCTTGCAAAAATTGACAGCCCGCTATTTAGAGATCCATACACAGATAACAAAAGTGTGAAGGGAAGATGAACACAAAATTGGGTGTGTAGATGAGCCGTGAAGAAATAAGTGCCCTTTCTTGGTCTCGGGGTACTCACTGCAATGTAAGTATCAGTATTTATATGTGTGTGATCACGTACATGATTTGTGTATCAAGTGCATGCCTCGCTGTTTGATAAAACTAACTTGCTGATCGAGGATGGACTGCAGAGCAAGCCACACAGACAGAAAGCTGACAGTGGGGGTCAGCTGGGAACTTTCAGTAGGTAGAATCCCTTTCCTATTTTCCATGAAGGTTGACTTGCATATCCAGACCACCAAATTTCTCATGTTATATTTGTGTTTAAAGGCTTTTTATTTTTCATCTGATCTTCCCTGTGTGGTCCTTTTCATCTGTCATCTTCTGGCCTTCTCTGCGATCCGGAACCCACGCTTCCTCCACAGCCTACAGGATGATCCCATCTCTCTCCGCTATTATTACTCTCATCTGGAGATCTGTCAATATCTGGACCTCTGTCCAAGTTCCCAGGCCCCATCGGCTCTGCTTCCCAATTCCATCCTGTTATCCAAGGCTGACGATCTCTGTGGACTCTTGCCCTCTCACAGGCATCCGTCTTTTTAATTGTTGTACCCTTTGTGTTCTTTTACTCTCAAAAGAAGAAAAAAAAACAGTTCTCAAGTCTGCATCCAGGGCTAGGATAACAGGATCTCTTTTCCCTACATTATCTCCACATTCAACAAGTTAGCGATCAATGTTTTGCCTCCATAGTTTGAGAATATAGAGTAGTGATTAAATTCTATGATTCTGGACTCAATCTGACTCAAGTCTGAATCTCAGGCCTGTCATATAATAACTGCATCACCTTGAGCTAACTATTCAACCACTCGACTCTCATTTGCTTCATCTATACAATAAAGAGTTTTTCTACCTCACAGAGCTGTCGTGAAGATTAAATTAGGTACAGAAAATACTTCACAGGTTTCTGAACTGTAGGAAGCACTCAATAAATGTCAGTTACTGTTGCTTTGTTTTTTATGTTTCTGGAAGCTGAGTTCATGATTTCGGTCGAACTATTTCTTGTTAACTTTGCTAGACCCTGAAATGGTCCTTCCTCCAAATTTCTTGCCCTCTTTCTTTCACTTCCACTGCACTGACTCAAAATGAGAGTCCAAAAGTTAACCTAAAATCTCCCCAGGTAGATAAGAAGCTTGTCCATATCATAAAGAACATTCTATGCCATTTCTCAGCAATTTCTCTCAGTCCTGCGTTCTTCTGCAAGTCTCGCGGTTCTTCCTGCTTTCGGATTTCAATTCTTTTTGCAAGGCTCACGCCCGTTCCCTTGTACTCCTCAGAGAACTAAGGAATAACAAATCTTTAACTTTAACTCTGGGATACTGGCTGAAAGCCCTGCCTTGGTCTTATCCACACTAAAGAATCTTAACTTGTTTGCCCTCCCCTGTCATTCAATCTTACTGATTTTGAAATGTTTTAGGCAGTGATAAAAAAGCCAACAGTCAAGAAGCAGATGGCAATAAAATATTTAGAACTTACAAAAACAATCTATGTGAATAACCTTAATAAACTTAGAAAATAATTTAAGATCATGAGGTCTTGTTTTATGATGCAAAATAGAAGTCAAAAGAAGTTAGGAGAGGTAATACTCTCCCATCTCCTAGCAAAAGCCTGCAATTCTATATTAGAGGTTTGTTCTGTTGAACGTCGATAGAAGGCAGATTCTTCCAGGGGGATGTACGCATTCTGAGAGAGAGGGAACATTTCAACCGGGGTTTTGCAAACTGTGTTCCACAGCGTACTAGTTCTGTGGGATGTTAATAGATATTTCTATACTAGTCGATAAGGTCTTAGACAACCTGGCCCCTTCCTACTTTTCAGGTCTCACCAAACATGCAAAATTTGCCTCAACCTCAGCACCTTGGCATTTGCTGGTCCTTTTGCCCAGCAGGCCCTTCCCCAGATCCTCACATAGCTGGTTCTTGTCATTTGATCTCAGATCACATCTTGTTCCCAAAGGGTCTTTCCTGTCTGTGTACCAGAGCTAAAATAGAAACACTTACCTTATGACAATCTTTAATTCTATCTGAAATTGCAAGTTTCACTAGTATATTATCTGCTCGTTTGATTAAAATGAAAATTTGTATCTATCTGTTCATTGTCACAGCTCTTATACTTAGAATAACGTCTGGCACAGGGTAGGAACTCAGTCAATGTTTGCACAAATGAAACCACCATTGAATAGGTTTCTTCAGTACAGTACTCCTCAGGGTCTTTCATGTGCGAGTCTGTATTGGAACTCTTCAAGCAAGAGACAGTGTATGCAGAGTTTTCCAAACCTACTGAAAAGTTTTTATATTGCTCATACTGTTGGAGACACTGCTTTGTTTTATAAATGACTTTATACCTAAATGAGTTTTAATTTCTGTCTGAAAGCCAATATAGTGAATTGGAGAGTCTGGAGGATCCATGAAACTACAAATAAAGGTGTACAGTTAATGGACATCGGGTGGCAATGATCCTAGAAGTAAACAATGATAAGTAGATCATTGTCCAAATTTGTCTCAAAGAATAGCTAATGGATCTCCCCAAGGATATGTCTTTGAGCTAAGGTCTTTCTCATCCAGTGTCTCATCTTGTTCCTAGTGTTAGACTTGTTTGCTTCTGCTGAGAAAAGTTACCACAGTCAATAAACACACACAGCTGGGCATAGTGGTGCATGCCTGTAATTAGCTCGGGAGGCTGAGGCAGGAGGATTGCTATGAGTCCGGGGCCAGCCTCGGCTACATAGTGACTTCAAGTTCAGCCTCAACTACATAGTGAGATCCTGTCTCCAAAAAAAAATTAAAAAGTTAAAACACACACACACACACACACACACACAACATATAGAACTTCAATAAATGAATAAATGCTCCAAATGACACCCCAGCAGGTAAATTAGAACTAGTAAGGATGTTAACTAGCAAGGATGTTATTTTGTCACTCTTGAGGATTTCTGTGCCTGTGACATGCTGTTCTTCATTGTGTGTGTGTGTGTGTGTGTGTGTGTGTGTGTGTGTGTGTTACTAGGGATTGAACTCAGGGCCTTTGCACTGAGCCATATCCTCAGCTCTTTTTTTTTTTTTTTTTTAATTTTGAGATGGGGGTCTCACTAAACCATAAGTTAGGTTTGACTTTAAGGCTAGGCTTGAACTTAAGATCCTCCTGCTTTGGTCTGCCATAGTTGACTGTTCTCCACTAGAATAGCTCAGCAATTTCCCTCTTTCTGTATTCTTTAAGGGCCAAAGCCAGGGCAGCAGGGAAAGCGCAAAGGAGGTTGTCTGCTTACTGTCTTCATGGGGTCGATACTGATACATCTTTGCAAATGCCCTTCTGTACTCCTTGACTGCTTTAATCTGAGCAGGAGGAAGATGAGCTGGGAAATGAGACGGCTCCTGGTTGTGAGGAAGAGGAGAGGGAGCTGCCGTCTGGGGGAATTAAAATAACACTTCATCTTTGTCTTGGATGAACTGCAAACAGGTTCAGTACTTTAATTTTCTTGAAAAATAGTTTTGCTAAATGATTCTAAATTGGCTTAACAGTTAAGAGGAAAGAAAAATGATTTTACAGAAATAAGGTATCAGAAAAACAGTGTACTAGGTACAGAAGCATTATGATTAACTTTAAAATGCTGGCACCATGAACTTTTTTCTTGAAGGCGATTTTAGAAACTGTCAACAGTGAGTCGTTGGAGGGAGAAACTTGGGCTGGGTGAGGTGCGGAGGGAGATTTTTACTTCTCATCTTATCTTTCTGTTATCTTCTCCGCTTGTGTTTTTATTGTATGTACATATTACTTTTAAAAAATATATTAATACAATCAAAAAGACACATTTCCTTAACTGTGTCACCTGCCTCATTTTGGTACCTGAGTTGGAGCAGGAAGAGAAGGAATAGAAAGATGGGGGATTAAGCAGAGGCCAGCTCCGACTTCCTTCAGGAGGACCCTGGCCACACCACTTGCCTTCCCCAAGGGACGCGGTCAGCTTTGTGTTGGTCCTAAAGACAGGGAAGGACTAGGAGCAGGATCATTGGCCCCTCCTTGGGTGATGGAATAAAGGCAAGAAGTCTAACTTATTGACATGTATGCTATTCCAAACAGGATTAAATGTTTTTCATCCCCTTCAAAACCTTGGAGCTAAACAGAGACCTTGCCTGGTTTGGATCTGTCTAAAACTTGAAACAATCCCACATCTTTCAAAATCTGTTCTCTCTGGCCTGTTCCAGTTAGTGCCTGCCCCGCGAGAGGGAAGAAACGCTGGGCTTGCACCACTGAGGACGGACCCCCGGTCTGTCCTGATGGATAGATCGTGCGCTCTGCTCGGAAACAAGGGCATGACCCATCAGCGTCTGACCTCTGGAGACAGTACACAAGTGCTGAATCTGAAATCTTTCCAAATACGGTTGGAAGAAGAAAAAGAATAAAGAGGAGGAAGAAAAAGAAGAAAAGGAGGAGAAAGAAACTTAAAAAATTAAGTGACCCTAGTACCCTCAATATTTTTATAGAAATATCATCCTTCTAAGCAGGTGACTTTTCATTAAGTCTTTGTATGTATCCTTCTCCCTCCTTTCCTTCCCACTTCCCTTCCTTCCCACCTTTTCTTTTCATTCCTTTCTCATGGTTTTGTTTTTTGGCTGCTGGGGATCAAAGTCAGGGCCTTGCGTTTGCTAAGCAGGCGCTCTACCACTTGAGCTAAGTCCCCAACCCCCTTCTTTTCTTTTCTTTTTTTTTTTTTACAGTTTATTTAAAAGTGGTAAAAAAGGGGGGAAGGGAGATGGTAGATAGCTACTCAAAGAGTAGGGAGCATTCAAAAGTGAAATACTCCTCCCTTATTTTCTTTTAAGAAGTGCTTATTGAGTATCTACTAAGGCAAAGACATTGATGCAATGAAAGATACAAAGATGAGTAGGACAAAGTTCTCCCAGAGAGCTCATGGGTGCGCCATAAGACATCTGCTAAAGTTTGGTGCAGTGCTGCGGGAGCCCTGAGTGGAGCAGAGGGGTTTCACAGTGGGGGGAACATTCTGCTGGGAGGGGAAAGTGTGCTGGGGGGGGTTGAACAGGATCCCCATGACCTTCAGCTTCTGGTGCAGTTTCAAAGCAGCGGGGAGGTAAGCCAGGTGTGTCTAATCTAATCACACGAGCTCTTTCAAAGCACAGCGTTTCACCTGGCTGGTGGCAGAAGACAGGTCAGAGAGAGGGCCCCGCCGGCCACGCTGACTTGCAGGCGGAGGGGCCGCAGGAGGCTGGCGGTGAGAGCCAGCATGCTCACTGCCCCCAGGAGACGTGGGCTGACTTCTGCCCACAGCCTAATGAGCTGGGAAGCAGATCGTGCGCCGAGCCCACCGGGCCTGCACCTGGATTCCAGCCTCTGACATGCTGGCCAGGGAGCCGTGTGCAGCCTGCCTGGACTCCTGACCCTCAGAGCCACGAGATGGGCCGGGTGTTGTTCTGGCGGCTCGGTGTGCGGGTCCACCACGGGCAATGGCAAACCGAAGGAGGGTTTCTGTTCAGAGGGAAGAGCGTGAGCGAGATGACAGAGCACTCAGACACTTCTCTGGCAGCTTGTGTACTGGGTACGCGAGCAGAAAGCCCACAAAGCTGAGTTGGAGCCAGATTGGAAAAGTCGGTAATTTCCATGCAGGCCGAGGAGTTTAGCCTTTATTCTTTCCCTATTATCTATCTATCTGTCTATCTTACTGGGAATTTAACTCAGGGAGTACCGAGCTACATTTATAACCATATTTTATTTTATTTTATTTTAAGGCAGGGTCTCACTTAGTTGCCCAGGCTGGCCTCAAATTTGCCATCCTCCTGCCTCAGCCTCCCAAGTAGCTGGGATTACAAACATGTGCCACCATGGCCGCCAGCTCAAGGCCTTTATTTTTGAGACCCATGTTCTATGGACCTCTTTTCCCCAGCACCTATATCATCTCCTGCCCAGCATGAGACTATTTCTTTTATTTGGCTAATGCCTGGGATAGCTATATAGTTCTTTGTTTTGTTTGTATTTTTTCCTTTCCTTTTTCTTTTTCTTCTTTCTTTCTCCTTCCATTTTCTTTCTTTCTTTCTTCCTTTCTTTATTTTTTCTTCCTTTCTTTCTTTCTTTCCTCCTCCCTTTCTTTCTTCTTCCCTCCCTCTCTCTGCTGACCCCCCCCAGACTTGAACTCAGAGTCCTGCACAAGCTAGGCAAGCACTCTACCACTGAGCTGAATCTCCAGCCCTCCATATAATTTTTTTAATGAATCTGTTTTTCTGTTCTTTTCCTTTCTTTGCTGTTTAATGTAGTTTTGCTTTTCCCTCTTTGAACCGTTCCCCTTTGGGTAGGAGAATGGCCAGGCCTTGATTTCATCCTCCTGCCCGAGTCCACCACCATCCATCACTAGGTCCTTAAGAGGGAACTGGACAATGATGGGAGAGCAGAGCAAGCTTCTCCAGATGGGAGACAGAGTGGACCATGCCGGGCTGTCTCAGGCAGTATGACAGCAGAACTTGGAGCACCAGCCCAAGGATCCTATTGGTCATAGAAGTGTTACCTGGGAGATGAAGGAAGTGAGATGTATCAGTCAGGGCCCTAAAAGAAACTAGAATTCATCCCAGAGCGTTCCGATGAAGAGACTTTGCAGAAAGATCATTGGTCAGAGGTGCAGGCAAAGATACAAGAAGGGCGGCTTGACCTGGGAGGCTGAGGGACAGGGGAAGAAACAGTAACAGAGCCCAGAGAGAGCAGGGCGATGGAGAGCAGAGCATGTCACAGGAAGTAGTGCCGCCCTTGCCAGACCCATTCAGCAAGGGAGCGCAGGGAGATGAGTCCAGAGGGGGAGTCTGCTGGGGTACAGAGCAGGGCCCAAAGGTGGGAGAGGATCTAGAACGACAAAGAGAGAATGACTGGTGTGTAAGGAAACTGAGAGGCTCATTCACCCTGCCATGATGTGGAGTTCATTGTGACCTGGGCGTGTATGACCTCAACCAGGACTGAGTTAACCCATCACCATGGCTAGTCCCTTACTGGTTGGGACCAAAGGAGGGACTATCTAAAGAGGGGAAATCTCTGGTGACAGCAAAACTCACTTCCTGATCCTCCAGTTCAGGGACCCTCTTTGAGCACAGGCACTTCCCATGAAGGGAGAGGGAGAATAAACTTGGGGGCATCAGATATCACTGTGGGAGCCTCTAGCCTGGAGGCATCAGGGACTTCCCAGAGATCAAGCCCGGACTATTTAGGTCCCACATACTCAGAGCAGCGGGAAACCATGTCTGGAATTATGGGCTGACTGACCACCTCCGCCAGGGCTCTGAGGCTGGGTTTGGAGGGAGAGGGCAGCAAGGATATCACGTAGGGGAAGGATGTGGTCGAGCCCTTCTTTAAGAGCTTGGCTTGTTATCTTTTGGGTCAAGGAAATTATAGGGGGCTGATAAATTTACTAGAACAGCAAGAATCACACTAGTTTTTTTTTCAGCTTTAAATAAAGACATTCTTTTCCCAAAATACCCTCCTTAGTCTTAGAAGGATCCTAGGAAATCTTCGGAACAATGAACTACTTACAAGTTAATTTGGGAGAAGAGCTATAGTTAGCCCTGTCAGGACACACGGAGCCCCAGAGTGGCCCAAATCCTCCCCTAAGCCCCGTAAGGCTTCCCTGTCCAGCACAGACAACCCCTGCCCCCTCTCAATGTATCTGCTCACCTCTGGTTTAACCCCACAGCCCCAGGTGCACTGGGGTGATGCTTTTCTGGCCTTGTGGGACCAGCTCAGCAACTGGGAGCAGAGCTAAGATAGACTGAACCCCAGATACATCCTTTGGCTGAAGTGCAGTCTCCCCTCCCTCCAGATGATTTTGCATGGCCTGGCCCCAGATGTGGGCTCTCCTTTAACCTCAAGCACGGGCCAGGGCAGTTCTTCCCAGAGACACGCTTGTTTACTCTGTGGCCTAAACTCCCTTGATAACTCAGAGAAACCCCCCTCCCTCACACAGCAGAGATCTGACCCCAAAATTGCACAATGAGGCCCACTGTGTTGGTCCCCAGACACAGGGAGACCAGGCCAAGGAGGGGTAAGAGGCACAGGTCAGTGTGGCCAGTGGGGAGGGGGAACTGAACCCCAGACCATGCAGCCCTGTGGTCTTTGTAGCCTGGCATGGGCAGAGGTGTCCAGACCCAAGCCCTCCAGTCCTGCTGTGGCTTCCCAGGGATGCCTGGAGCCTATGGGCCTGGTATGAAGAGCCTCGGCAGGACTTTGTACCCACTCAGGCAGGCAGGAGAGGTGAGCGGGGGCTGGGTCCTTGGTGAGGATGGACAGCCATCATCAGACCCTCTCTGGTTTGATATCCTTAGACAAATTAAGGGCAGGATCTCTGCCTCTGCCCAGTGCCAGTTCCTCTATCCTTGCCCTAACCCCAACCCCAGGCCTCAAGGTACCTCCTCATGCCCCCTGAAGCAGATTCTTCCTCAAGAGGCACCAGGTGTGGGAAAACTTCCCGTCTAGAAGCCAGCTTTCAATTTCCTAAACTCGCTTGTTAGGTTCAGGTCTGCCCCCCCCCACCCCGCCCTAACTGCAATTACACAGCTCACCTGCTATGGTGGTAATCAGTAATCGGGACAATTACTCTAACTGCCGGGTGCTAAGAAGAAGGGACCCACCCACATGGTGCTGCTGACTTTCTCCGGGAGCTGTTTGCCTACCCGAGCGGGGCTGCTGCCTGGATGCCCTCGGGGACCTCGGTGCACTCTCCGCTCCCAATGACTCCCCCTTCGCCTCCACCTGAGGAGGTAGGGCCCAAGGCAGGCCAAGGCGGGCAGACAGCACCCTCTGCGTCTCCACCATGCTACAGAAAGCCGTGGGTGACTGGGTGATACAGTTCGTCAAAAGATACGGTTTGTGTCCTGAGCTGCTTGGAGAAAACCTGAGATCTAAGAGGGTAAAAGCACCCTGGAATTCAGACACATGCTGCCCTGTGCTGTGGGCTGCTCCCCTGCTCCCAGGGCTAAGCAAGCTCTCCCTGTCTAGGCCAGTCATGACCGACTCATGCTTCCTGGCTTGGCAAAGTCTGGGCACACTTGGGGTTGAATGGAAGTAAAGGGGGAAGTTACCAAGATGTTCCTGTTCCTTTTCAGATGAAAGGGCTAAAGGGCCCATCCTCTGGGTATCAGCGCGTGTGGATCTCATAGGCTAAGCAGGGCAGTTTTCCAGATGTGCCCATCCATAAGGCCACTATCTTGTACCATATCATTAAGTACTAAAAACTAGGATTATTGGCCATAAGATATTTTATAGAAATTATTTCAGTGTATCACTTTTGGTCACTGACTTATAAATTTTTATTGTAATTTTTTCCAATTTTTATTTTTTATTACTACATGTTTGTGGTACATAATGATTACATTAATCATGGGACGTTGGTACACGTAAATAACACATCTTAATCCTTTTTTCCCCCTTTCTCTTCCCTCTCTCCCTCCTCCATCTCTTGGTCCCCTTACAATTTGCAAAAGATCTATCTCCCTATTTCCTATTACCTATTTTTTATTTTATTTTTTATGTTTCGGGTTTCTCGTGTGAGAGAAACCATGCAATATTTAAGCTTGTGATTTATTTCACACAACATTATAGTCTCAAGGTGCACTCATTTTCCTACATCCGACTCAAGTTTACCCTTCTTTATGGTAGAGTGCTATTCCATTGTGTACAAATACCACATTTTCTTTAACCATTCATCTGTTGGTAGACATACAGATGACTTCCAAGCTTTGGCTATTATTCGTTGTGCTACCATAAGCATGAGTGTGCATATATAACTGTAATATGATCTCTTTTAACTTTTTCAGGAAGCTACCCAGAAGGGGACTACCTGGGTAAAATGAAATTTCTAGTTTTAGTTTTTTGAGGAATCTCCATACTTATTTCCATAATAATTGTACTAGTTTACATTCCCACCAACAATGAAGAAGCATTCCTTTTTTCCCCATAACCTCGCCAGCACTTGTTTAATTTTATTTTTTGATGAGAGCCATTCTTTCTGGAGTGAGACAGAATCTCAGTGTTGCTTTAATTTGCATTTCTCTAATGACCGGAGATGTTGAACATTTTTTTCGTGTTTTTATTGACCATTTGTACTTCTTCTGGGAAGTGTCTATTCATTTCAGTTGCCCACTTTTTACTGGGTCTTTTATTTTGGGGAAATCTAATTTTTTGAATTCTTTAGGTATTCTAGATATTAGTCCTCTGTCTGAGGAATAGCTGGCAAGATTATTTTTCCCATTCTGTAGGTTGTCTCTTCACTCTGTTGTTTCCTTTGCCGTGCAGAAGCTTTGTGATTTTATATGATCCCATTTGCTGATTCTTGACGTTATTCCTTGTACCTTTGGGGTTCTGTTCAGAAAGTCCTTGCCTACACCCACATCTTCCAGAGTTTTACCTATATTATCTTCCAGCAGACTAAGTGTTTCTGCTTTAATATTTAGATATTTGATCCATTTTGATTTTAGTTTAGTACAGGGTGAGAGCTATATGGGTCCATATTCAATCTTCTGCATGTAGATAACCAGTTTTCCCAGCACCATTTATTAAAGAGGCTATCTTTCCTCCAGTGTGTGTTTTTGGCCTCTTTGTTAAAGATCGCATCACCGAATGCCTAGGCTTGTTTCTCATCCTCTGTCCTGCTCCATTGATCCCTGTGTCTGTTTCTGTGGAGTACCATGCAGTTTGCTTTTTTTTTTGCTTTTGCTTTTTTAATCACTATAAGTCTGTAATATAAGTTGAAATCTGGGATTGTAATGCCTCCTGCTTTGCTCTTGTTACCCAGGATTGCTTTTGCTATTCTGGGTCTCTTCTGGTTCCGTCTGAATTTTAGGATTGTTTTGTGTAGTTCTGTAAGGAACGCTGTTGGTAATTTGATTGGGATCACATTAAATTTGTATATCAGTTTTTGAAGTGTGGCCATTTTGACTATGTTGGTTCTGCCTATCTAGGAACAAGGGATTTCCTGCATTTTCTGATGTCCTCTTCGATCTCCTTAAACTCCTTTGATCTTTTATTAGTATTGCTACACCAATTTTCTTCCTGTATCATTTCACTTTCCCTCTCTCTCTCTCTCTCTCTCTCCCTCTCTCGCCATTGCCATCTTAGGGATTGAACCCAGTGCCAGGGCATTTATACTGAATTACATTCCCAGCCCTTTATTATTTTTTATTTTGAGACAGGGTCTTTCTAGGTAACTAAATTTTTCAAAAATTCTATCTATATTCTATTCGTAATTCAAAATAACAGGAAAATGTTAAAAGTGTGATGGTATATGGCAGATATGGTAGTGCACACCACCACAGCACTCTAAGAGGTAATCTCAGCTCTCTGGGAGGCTGAAGCAGGAGATTTCACGTTTGAACCCAGCTTAGGAAACTTGGTTACCTAGCAAGACCCTGTCTCAAAATAAAAAATAATAAAGGGCTGAGAATACAACTCAGTGCAAAGGCCCTGAGTTCAATCCCTAAGATGGCAAAAAAAATAAAATAAAATAAAAGAGCAAGAGAGAAAGTGAAATGAGATAGGAAGAAAGTTGGTGTAGCAATACTAATAAAAGACCAAAGGAATTTAAAGCAAAAACAAACAATAAAACAAAACAACAGCACATCCCCCCAAAAAAAAAACCCCCACAGGCATAATAGAGAGTAAAATGATCGTTACTTAAAGATATCATACCAGGAAGATATAATAATATTAAATCTGCACACATTCAGTGATATAGTCTTAAAATAGATGCAGCTGGGTGCTGGGGATTTAGCTCAGTGGTAGAGTGCTTGCCCAGCAAGTGCCAGGCCCTGAGTTCAGTCACCAGCCCTGCCCCACCCCTCCAAAATAGATGCAGCAGAAAGTTGACAGAATTACAAAGAGAAATCAATGAACGATTAGAGTGGATTATTTCCATTCATCTTTTTTAGAAATAATAAATGTAGGAGGTCAGCTGGTGTACTCCTATAACCCCACCACTCTGGAAAGAATTTCTCAATAGCGTATTACATGGTACTATTTGTTACCAATTGTAAGTGAAGGACTGAAGCTTACAAAACAATAATCTCAGCAAATCAAGATTATCCTTATAATAATTTTTTCTCATTTTCTTGGATGAGATTCACCAAATAAAAGGGGAAAAGGCAGAGTTACAAGATGTGACAGTGAATACTTAATTTATTACAGTAAAAGACACATTGCTATTAACTTCTCTCGAAATACTCCCCCTTGTTTTAAACAGACTTTATCGCCATTGTTCTTGCCACGTTCTAAAGCACTTCTGGACGTCTTCTTTCATGCCTTTAGTTGTACACTTGGTGGCTGCCTCCATTCCAAACGCTTACCTTTCATGGTCGAGTTTGACTTTGGGGAAGAGCCAAAAGTTGCACAGTGCTAGATCTGGTGCACAAGGTGGATGAGGACCCACCAGAATGTTATTGTGAGCCCACCTTTCTGTTGGATGGCAGGCACCAGCAGCAGTCGCTGTATTTTTGATTGTACCTCCTAACAACGCTCATGAAAGAGGACATCCAGAAGGGCTTCAGAAAGCGGCAAGAGGAGCTCCAGTGGCGCAGTCGGTTAGCGCATGGCACTTACAGAGAAATTGGCAAGAACGATGTGATAAGTGAGTTTGAAGTCATGGGGAGTATTCTGAGGGGGATAATGGGAATGCATCTTGTACTGTAAGAAATTTTTAAATTTAAACATTAGTTCAGTCACCCCTTGTATAGTTGCAGTGGGATGTGGGGAGTGGTCATTGCCCGGGACATGCCAAAGATGCTGTGTCCCGCCCATGAGCATCCCTAGTCCTAGTAGCTGCAGGTAGGAAGCAGGCCACCCTGGCCAGTAACGATGGCTGTGCTCAAGCTTCTGCATGGCCAATAAGCTGGACCTGACAGATTTTCCCAACAGTCCACATAGTCAGAGGAGCTGGTTTTAGCTTTCACGAACACATCCAAGAGGATCAGAAGCAAGACCAGGAACAGGACAAGGTTTGAACATTTCTGGCGGAGACTAGAAAATGGCAAGGCATTCCGATCCAGGACACTGAAACCTAGAATTCAGGGCTTTGCAAGCTCTTTCAAGGCTCCCAGACCTGAACCAGTCCTCTGTGGTTCTGACTCCCATCTTGACTTTGTTCCCTAAGAGAGGTCACGCATAAACCTTATCAGCCATTGCTAACTCAGCGTGTATTCAGCCATCATCTGTGTTTTGACATCGTACTTGGTGGGGGCAGCTGAGCGGGCTGAGCACAGGGCCCGTGAGGGAATGGGGGCATGAGGGAGCTGGCTGCCCGAGGAGGAGAGCACAGAGGGCAAACTGCCTGGTACAGAGTTCCGCCCGGTCAGCCCCGAGTGTGTGGTGAGCTAAAGGCTGAGGGCACAAGCTGAAAGAGGAGGGATGCGTCCTGGATGCCCAGCACAGCTGGAAGCCTCGTGGCCTCTCTGGGTCAGGGCCAGGGCACATGCAGACTAGCAATCAGAGGGTGGAGGGAGAGACACAGAGGATCTGGCTCTGCAAATAGCAGCTTCCAGGGAAACTGCTGCCATGAGTGAGCCGTGGAAAGAATGTGAAGATGTGAGCTCCTATCGCTCCATCAGCCCTGCCTGCCGGGTCAGCAGGCCTGCCCGGGAGGCTTTGAAGGCAAAATCAGGCAATAACAAACATGTTTGAGGGGGATAATAGAGTGTAGAGAGGGCTTTCAAATATGTTATCTCCTAAGAGCCTCAACATCCTCTGGGAAGTAAGTATTTAAGACTGTTTTGATTTTGTAAAAGAGGAAACTAAGGCTCAGCAAAGATAAACTATGGACAGACCTGAGATTTGTAACTCCAGGCCCAGTATGATTTGTGTGTGTGTGTGTGTGGGGTGGGGGATAGTACTGAGAATCGAACCCAGGGCCTTTGGATTGAACAACATTCCCAGCCCTTTTTTCTTTTTTCTGTTTTTATCTGAGACAAGTTCTTGCTAAGTTGCCTGCGCTCAGCTCAAACTTGCAATCCTCTTATCTCAGCCTCCCTTTGCTTCTCAAAGTGTGGTCCAGGATCCAGTGATATCGACCTGCCCTGACAGCTTGTTAGAAATATAGATCTAGTGAACCAGAATCTGCACTCCAACAAGATTCTAGGCAGGTCACACTTTGCACACTGAAGTTCAAGAAGCACTGTTTCTACTGCATTAGACCACTGCCGATCTATTTCAGTGACACACTCATGTGGCATCTCAGTATTTTGGAGCTAGAGGAGACCTTTCAGGATCGCCAAGGCCTACTCCATCATGGCACAAAAGGTGATATGGACAAATCCCTAGTAAAACTGAGGGAAAATCCTGAATCTTTTTTTTTTATCCAATCAAAAGTGTTCAATTACACATGCCTTCTTACTATTTCTTTTTTGGTGCCAAGGATCAAACTCGAGGCCTGGTGCTTGGTAGGCAAGCACTTTAACCACTGAGCTAAATCCTCAGCCTTTGTTATTTCTTTATGTTTTTACATTCATTTGGTGGTTTCTATCTGGGGTGCTATTTAGAAGCAGGTTTTCTTCACCAGTTGTGTGTAATGTAAGCTAATAATAAACCTCATCACATCATCAAGATTGAAAACAACACAAAGAAATGCAAAATGGCCTTCAAAGCGCACTTGCCTGTTCAGGCTTCTGTACCCAAAGCTCGGTCACATGATAGGTAGGTGCAGAAAATCAGCCTGGTATGAAAGATTAATCCTGGATAAGCTAGGCTAGTTACAAATTGGTTGGTTACAAATATATATTACATGTAATAATATGTGGGGAGATATACATAATAATTGGGTATGGGGAGATATCTGTATATCTGCAAGGGTGCAGGCTACCCTAAAAGTGTGCCTGCCCAGCACACGTGCACGACCTTTCCAATTTGCTGGTTAATTTACTAAGTAGAGATGGCCAAACCAGATGATTCAGCCAGTGGTAGACGGTTGTACCTAAATATTCTGGTTTGGTGTCTTTGTTTATAAAGTTAATCTGATACGTGCCAAATCACTGTGTCATTCATATTTTGTGAAGGGGAAAAGTGCTCATGAGAGTATGTACATATATATGTACATGTCTGAGTAACTCAGTTTTGTTGAGATAATATGGACTCGCACATCATCTCACAAATGGTGGAAAATCCAAGATTCCTGCAAATGTCAAATGTTTGGGGTGAGAATAAACTCGGGCTTGCATCTCTTCCTGTCACTTCTGGCTGCAAGTTCCTGCTTTTGTGAACAACAGACCTTTGTGCTGGTGTGTGTGTGTGTGTGTGTGTGTGTGTGTGTGTGTGTGAATGTGATGTTAGTCTGGGAGACAGTATATGTACATGCAAGTGTGTTGTGTGTGACTGTGTAAGTGTGATTGTGTGCATGCATGCATGCGTAGCTCTGGGAATTGGACTTCTCGAGATCAGGAAAATGTATGAATGAGTCTGCAATGTATATTTAGACTCATTAGGTGTTGGATCCAAACTGGGGCCTGACAGGTGCCAGTGGGGCCCATAGAGGGGATTCCCCACACCCAAGCTGCATCTGCTTGGAAATTAATTAGCTGGAAGCAGCATGGACACACAAAGGAAAATAAAGAGAGAATCAGTTGAACTGCAATCTCCAAAGTCGCCTTGGTTCTTAGAGAGTTAGGCCACAGCAACTTGTCACAAATGCCACTGGGAGGGACAGAGCTGGGCGGGAGTTTCTTCTTCTTAGGCATGGAAGACTGAGGAGAGTGCACAAGAAAGGCTGTGCAACCCTGCTTCCCCCAGAGGCCACTGCGGCCCAGGAGAGCCCACCTGTCAACAGAAGGGAAAGGCCTGGCCTTCCTGGAGGAAGGAGAAGGGCAGATGACCTCTGGAAATTCAACCCAATTCGGGGGATTTTCAAGCAAAAGAGAGTGGGCCCAGCCACAGTGCCAGAGTTAAATGGACCAGGGCCATTAGGGTGAGAGGGCTGCCGAAGCAGGGTTGACATCTTCCCAGCCCCTGCTCCCACTCTGTTCCCCAGGGCCTAGAAACCTCCTCAGCACTAAGGTCACTAGAGCATGTGCTTGCTGTCACAGGGAGATGCAGAGAGGATGCGTGCTGATGGCTTGTCCTCCCACGTGTCCAGGGAGCTCAGCTGGGTCTGGTGTGAAGAGGCTGATAAGAAGTTTGTCCCAGGGTGGCACCGGTATGTTGGAGGGTCCTCCCTACCCTCGCCTCCCCCTGGCCCACCAGGCTTCGACATGGCTGGGACAGCTGCAGTTCTCTGAGGAACTTCCTCCCAGCTCCATCACTCACCTCAAGTGCGACCCTTGTTAAGTTGCAGAATCACCGGAGTATCTGCTTCCTTGTTTAGGAAATGGCAGTGGTAACCCCTACCTTGTGGGGGTGTTGGTGGGAGTTAAATATGACAAATCTCTGAAAGCACCTCGCTTTGTGTCTAGGGACAGTGAGTGCTGGCGATGGTTTGCCTCCAAGACGGAATCGCATTGTCCCATGCTCAAGCCTTGAGCACCTGAGGACAGGGCCAAGTGTCATATCTGTGCCCTTAGTGCTGACACGGCATCCACAAGCCGAGGGAAATGGGGTGTATTTCACAGGTCAGAAGCTCACGGAGGAGGAAGCAGCTGACAGGCCGTATGTGACCTTCGAAGGCAAGGACTCTGATCCCCGTTCCCGGGGATGGCTGCCCCCCCACGCCTCACCTCTCTGAGCCGGGCTCACCCCCAGATGTGGCACACCGGCGCATGCCTTTGGCAGGCTCTGCTTTCCCTGACTTCGTGGGCTCCACACAGATTTCTGCCTCGGTGCAAACGTCAAAAGTCCCTGCCTGTAGAGAGCTCACATTCTGGAGCAAGCGGCAAAAGTGAAGTACGTGAACAGATAAAATGATGACGAGTTGTAATCGGTGATATTGTGAAAATAGGGGACTGAAATGGAAATAGAGGAGACTGGTTGGGACGGGGAGTGAGGAAAGCTCCTCACTGGGGATGGCACTCAGGCCAGTGAGAACGGGGCTGGCGGCCGGGATGGGGAAGACTGGAGTCCAGTTCTAGGAAATGAACCGTGACTGTCAGGAAATGAAAGACCCAAGCACCTGGCCGGTGGGAAGGGGCATAAAGTGAAGCTGGACAAATGGGAAAAGTCCAGATAAACCTAGAGCCCCAGAGATTATGTGAATGTTCCAAAGAAACACACCAGGCACACCGAAGGCCTCAGGAGAAATGGTGTCGCAACCTGACATTCAAAAGATAATTCTTAATCTGCATGGAACTGGAGATGGAAAGCCTCAAACTGGGAGGAAGCAGAGCAGTTTTGAGGCTTCTGAAAGGTAAGAGAAGACGGTAGCTTAGGAAAATAGGACTGGCAGTGACAACTGAGAGAAATTATGAAGTTATAAGTACATCGCAGTGGTAGAATTTGGTGGACTGGGCGATGTAATTGGTGTGCAGGTAAGAAGGAAACACGGGTCATGGTCTTCAGCAACGAGGATGATGCAGGTGATAACAAGGCCAGGGTTAACAAAGTGAGAATCGCAGGCTCTCTGGGAGACCTTAAGTAGAACTGTTTCACAGAAACTGGGTCTGAGGGCAGAGCTCATGGAGGAGGGATGGGCTGGAGTCGGGAGCATGGGGCTTGCCACCACATGGATGGTGTCTAAAGTCAGGGGACTGTGGAGAAAGAAGGCCCAGGACTAAGTCCAAGAAGCAGTGGCCATAGTGTCACTTTAAGGAAGCACCTGGCCAGAAGTTGAAAGAGAGCCTGCAGCGAGGTAGGAAGAGATTAGCAAGTGAGCACCTGGTGCAGAGGCAAGAGAGGACAGAGGACAAAGGAGGCAGAGAAGTAGTCCTGGGCTCTGATGAATTTAGTATGGACAGCTGCAGAAGCCAGCCGGGGTGGGCGGAGGAAAGCATGGGGGAGGCAGAGGCAGCAGAGGGTGTGGGTCTTGGGGAGAGATACTTGGAAGATGAGAGGTAGTGCATGCTGGGTGCTGAAAGGAATGGCCTGGGAGATTGCGGGAAGGTGGAGATGCAGACGAGAGTGGGGTAACCTCTCCCCTAGGTGGCCCGTCACCCCACCTAGGTGCCCCATCACCCCACCTTGGATGGAGCCCTGTGTGGGGTGGGATGGCAGGAAGCACCAGGTCTTCCAGGGGAGGAAGCCACGGAGGGAGGGAGGACCTACTTTTGCTCTGGAAATTGAAAACCAACACTGGTCACTAAGTAACTCCTGGAGAGGGGGGCAAAGGCACCAGCAGGGTCTAGGGGAACAAAAATAACCCGTCCCGCTTGGGCAGTGAGGTGGAGCGGATGTGGGGGGTGCAGAAGCCTGCCTGCAGGGCCCAGTGTGGCTCTTCTCAGTCTAAATTTCCACAGCTGGAGCGATGTTCCTGTAGGCAGAGCATTGCCAAGGCAGTCATCAGTCCGGTGCCCAGGCTGGCAAGCTCTGTTTCCTCTGCCACCTCTCAGCTAGACAGATGGACAGAGCAGGGTCCCTCCGAACCCAGCCATGCAGAGAAGGCCTGTGTGTGGGAATCCGGGAGCAGTGTCCCATTCCTCCGCCCCACCTCCCTCTCCCTCTCTGCCTGCCTCTCCACCACAGGAAGCAGGCCTCAGCCACGCCAGCCTCTCAGGCCTCACTCTCCTGAGCTCCAAAGGCTAGAAGCCATATCTGCATGCTATACACACACACCTTCACACACCAAATTACAAGATCTTCACCGGGAATGCTGGTTTCCATGAGACCCAGGCATGGTGGCACATGCCTATTATCCTAGTACTCTGGGAGGCTGAGACAGGAGGATCTCAAGTGAGCCCAGCCTGGGCAACTCAGCAACTTAGCAAGACCCTATCTCTAAAATTAAAGGAAAAACTGAGGGCTGAGGATGTAGCTCAGTATAAAGTCTCTGGGTTCAATCCCCAATACTTAAGTCAATCAAGCAATAAGTGTACCCATGAATCGATTGAGTGAGTGGTTGGTTTTCGAGTTTAGTAAAAGCCTCAGGATGAAGATCGGGCCTTCGTCCCTGTTCGCTTCAGTGCCACCGCCCTCCCTCACTTGAGGTTGGGCTCCTGTGATCCTCTCTGGCTTCCCCTACTCTTCTCTAGCCGGAAGGTTGCAGGGAGGAGGGCACAAATCTCTCTCCAATGGACGACGCAGGGGGCAACCAGGCCTGTTGTGGGTTCAGTCCCAGGCCTGCTCCCCCCGCCCCCCTGCCCCTGCCTGCCAAGAACAGCAAGGCGATGAGTGCCAGGCCAGGAAGGGGGCTGGGCCCGTGCTCCAGAGCAGGAAAGGAAGGTGAGAGTCCCTGACCTGAGAGGCTTCCATGAACTCTGGCCACAAGGGAGAAAGGAGGGGAGGGGGCACCCGAGGCTGGCTGAGCGGGAGGAGGGGCAACCTCACCAAGGGCTTTTCTTACCATAAACGTCCAATAGGAGCAAATGTGAGGTGGGAGGGCTGACCTGAGGAAGAAGGGCTGGGAAGTGCTTGCCATTTCCACTGAGAGCTCTAAAGGAGTTGGAGCTATCTGGAGCCAGGGGAGGGGGTCGGTCTGGGGGGAGAGGAGACAGCTTATCCAGGAAGGATAGTCAGGGTCGCCCCATCCCTGCTCCCAGGCCTCCACGTGCAGAAGGGGTCACCTTAGTCCAAGGAAGTTTCTCCCCCACCTGCTGACTCAGCCGCCTCTCCTCCCCCACCCACAACACCTCCCTCTCAAGCCGCTGGGAACAAAGACACCGAAAGTTTCCAGTTATAAAAATCAGGGAGGAACAATCAAGAACAAAGATCAAGGCTTCAGATTTTCCATGACATTGGCGCAGGGGCGGGGGCACCATGCCTATTTGGCACAGTCCCCATCCCAGAGCCCTCTGGGAAGCAGGAAACTGGCATCTGTGCTGGGCATTAGCATGGCGCCTCCCCTGGGTCGACCTGGGCAGGAGGTGTGCTCAGGGCCCGGCCAGGCTGTCTGGGCAGAGCCTCTTGAACTCAGGGCCCCTCGAGCCCCGATTCCTCCCGGTCCTGACATCAGTGAGCCTAAGAGGCCCGGAGCTGGAAGATGAGGAGCTCTTGAAGGGACTCTCTGCAGCGCCGGGCAGGCATGAGGCTCAGGAGGGACGAGTGGACAGAAGACACAACGGGTAAAGGAGGTGTGGACTTCGGGTGGGTGGAGTTGTTTGGGGTGGTGAGAGGGGCAGAGATCTGGGATTCCTTTGTAGGAGGTCAAAGGGCCACAGGACGAGGCTGCTTGGAGGTGGGGCTGACATTCTGGAGCCAGGCTCCTTGCCCTTCCACCCCCTGTCCCTACCCTCTCACTTCTGGGAGACTAAGGGAGGTGAGTACGGCAGTTAAACACATGACGGTGCCCGTTTCACGGAGTTCATCAGCTGCTCAAAGTGAAATAAACCCGGTCGGGTATGTAGCTCAGTTAGTAGAGCATATTTCAGGTCCTGCTTTCCATACGGCAAGGCCTACCCCGAATGAAATAAATCCATTCCTACTTATGAGGAAGAAGATCAGGATACAGTAAGTGAAAAAAACAAGTTGAAAAATACTATAATATATAGATTCTGCTTATTCCTTTTGTTAAAAATGAATAAACAATACTACTACATTTGAATTTGTGTGCCTAAATAATGTAAGCAGCTATATATTTCAGCATGCTTATAAAGAAGTACAGAAGGGTAAATGTTAAGCTATTGATTAGAATTGGAGAGGAGAGACCTTGTTTTTTTTTTTTTGGTTTTTTTTTTTTTGTCCTGGGGGATCGAACCCAGGGTCTTCACAATGAGCTACATCCCCAGCCCACCTTATTGTTTATTTTGAGTCAGGGTCTAAGTCACTAAGTTGCCCAGGCTGGTCTTGAACTTGCAATTATCCTTGACTTTTTATAATAAGCTTATATAGTTTTATAGTTAACAAGAAAAAGAGGTGAGGGTGCGGAGATGGTTCAAAACAAGTCTGTGGACAGACTGGAGCACACACACATGCACACAAAATACACCTGATCCCCCAAAGAAGCACACCTGCTAAAGCTGGCAACACCTGGGCAACCCTTGGCTCAGGCATATTCCCTTAGCTTGTGCAAACTTGGGCCCAAAGCTCTTTTAGTCACTTGTCCCATCTGTATGAGCCCATCTTCTCTTGCTTCCCAATTTCCAATTTATCTGCCCTAAGCCTCCACCATCTCTGCCAGGCACTTACAAAGCAGGGCCCTTGGGCGTCGGGAGAACCAACAATTCCTGGTGGAAGACACCGGAATATCAATGAAGATGGCCTTTGCTTTTTCTGGGGCACTGGAGTGCCTGTCTCCAGGGCCGAATTTGTTCTAGGATTTCCTGTGGATTCTGGTTTGACTAAGGAACTGCCCTAGGACATCAGCCAACCCAAACTACAATTCTGTTCTGGGATTTGTTTGTTGGCTGGGCTGGGACTAGTTATTTTAACCTTTCCAAGCCTCAGTTTCCTCAGCTGTAAGATGGGAATACTAAGTCTATTTTGAAACTCAAAGGTGATAGTATCTGAGGAATTCTAAATGCTTTGGAAGGAAAACAATGAAATGAGATCACAACATCGGGATACCAGTTCTCTTGGGATGGGGAGAAGGGGCTGGGATCATGGGAGGACACGAGGACTTCTAGGGTGCTGGTAATACTCTATCTTGACCTGGGCAGTGGAAACATATGTGTTTGATTTGTATTTATTAAACTGTATGTCTATATATTTAATGCATGCGTGTTCTGTTTCACAATAAGAGTAGAAAAGGTACATACCTTGGAAAACTTCATGCTCAGTTTAGATGTAAAATAGCACCGGGAAGTACAGAATCCCATTTCCGTACCTCCTGGGACTCTCAATTTTGCCTGGTTTCGCAGGGAAATGGAAGAGGGTGGAGAGCAGTAGGACTGTGGCCTGAATTAGCTGGGTGGTAAGGATCCACTAAGTACAGATTACAGTTATAATTCAAACCAGTGTTGTTTTCCTTGCACAGGATGCCTAGCAGGGCAGAGGTGCCTGTGGGGTGTGGGTCACCTGAGGAAGTTCTTGAGGAAGGCTATCTACACACAAAACATCTTATCTTTCCCCACTTGCTTGCCACTGCAGACTGCTGAAGACGACAGGCCCATCTTCCCACCCTGACTTCCTTGCTGGAGTCATCCCTGTGCCCACCAAACTGCCTGTGCCCCACGCAGACCCCCTGCTATACCCACCACCACCTGTATTCTCCAACAGCATGGCCCCTGGTCCTCAGGCTAGCGCCCTCCTCTGCTTGTCAGGGGACCCCGGGTAAGGACCCAGGCATCCCCGGCTCCCCACATCCTGCCTTTCTTCCCCTGCTGCAGGCTCCGCTAGACTCCCAGGAACTCTTTGCTGCCCATCATCTTCAAGACCCCGAGTCAAGTCTATATGAAGGCCCACCCGCTTTTACTCACTCTGGCTGCACAGTGTCCCCACAGCAAAGTGGAGGGAGCCCCCAGGAGAAGACAGGACGAGGAGGGCAGGCCCTCTCTGCCACTCAGCCCGGCCCAGGACCCCATGCTGAGCTCCCCCCTCTGCTGGCACCAGGCAGCCCTCAGGGCTGAGCCCACCCTGCCATCAGAGGCCACAGGAATGTCCATGTCAGTGCAGCCCAGGCACTCCCCGCTAACTGTCCACTCCCTCCCCCCATGTCTGACTTCTTCCTGTCGCTCTCTGACTCGGCTTCTGTTTTGACTCTGGGATTTAGCTTCTTCGTTGTCCTGGATTTTCTGTGACTCTCTGTGTCCACAATCCTCCCAGCCAGCCAGGGGCAGCATGAACCTTCCTTCTGCATGTGGGCTGGCTGGTGGGGCCTGCTCCGGAGGTCTCTCCCTGGGAGGTGGCTGAAGAGAAGACTCCCTCAGAGCCCACAGCCTGAAGCCTCGAAGGCAGAGCAAGACAGAGAGGAAAGAGGAAGCGGATGAAACCTGGGTGCAGGAGGATGGGGCAGTGGAAGAGGCTAAGCAGAAGTGAGCGTTGTTAGGTGAATGAAGAGCCACTGGCCAGGGGCGGGGCCTGTCGAGAACTTACCTAATCAGAGTGGAGAAGGAAGTTGAGTTCCTGAGAAAGACAAAGTCTTGGGTGAAATCAAGGGGGACTGCAGGAATAGGCAGTGTTATTAGGAAGCTCTTTCTACTGTCTAACCTCAGTCCTGCCTGCTGCAAACCTGGCTCTACCCCATGTGTTTATTGCTGGCATCCTCAGAATCCAAGCAGAGCATAATGGGAAGACAAGCACAAGAGGCGATTGTGAGGGGCGCAGAATTTTTGCCTCGGCCTGTGAAGCCCCAGAGGGTCCCTTCCCTACTCCCAACCACCTGATGGCTCCCCCAGATCTTGGCATGTCCCAGAGACCAAGCTGGGGGCAGCAGCAGCTCCAAGCCATGTGGACAATCTTCCTTTCACAAGCTTATTTATTATTCTTTCCCCACCTCTCCACCCCTTCCCCACCAGCTGCTTAAAATATTTTCAAACAGAAAAATCCAACCACAGCTGGAAACCAACCCTAAAGTTAGTCCAGAACGTGGGAGCTGCCAGAGAAAATTGCCGGGGCTCAGGCGGGACTGTGGGAGGAAGGTTCATGGCCGCAGAGACAGGCCACTCTGCTGGGGCCTGCAGGGGACACACAGACAGGGGAGGGGACACGATCCCTCCTCCTTCCACAAGTGCTCAGTCAGTGAGGACGCTGGGCACCAGGCCCTGCCCAGGACACAAACTGACTTAATAAAAGAGTTACAGGCTCATGAGGTGAGGCCTGGGCATGGACACTCCCATGACAACCATATACATTGTGGAGTGTTTGATGTGAACAATGTCTTGGCCTGAGCACTTTATATGCTCTAGGTGGGACCCAGCCGGGCCACCATACTCGGCCACCTCTGAGCCCAAACTGAGAGGCTAGTTGGCCATTAGGACCCACGAGAGCTGGGTCTCCAGATTCCCACCGAGAGGATGCTCAGGTTCCTTGCAGAGAGTGGCCTCATATTTGCCTACAACCTACATGTATCTTCCTGCATACTTTAAACCATCTCTGGATTACTTAGAACACCAAATACAGGGTAAATGTGATGGAACAGTTGTTAGGCTGTATTATTTAGGGACTAATGACAAGGGAAAAGTCTATGTTCAGTTCAGATGAAATTTTTTAAAAAATATTTTGCTCAGTGGTTGAATCACATGGATACTGAGGGCCAACCATGTTTGGAAAAAAATTGCCTTGTTTGAAAAAAATGCATCTGCACTGAATATGAGCAGACTCTTTCCCTTGTCATTATGCCCTAAACAATAGAGTACAACATCTATTTATACAGCATTTACATGAAGCATTATAAGTAATCTAGAGATGGTTTAAATGCATACATAAGGATGTGCCTAAGTTATGTGCAATTACTACAATTTCTGTGCCATTTTACTTAAGGGACCTGAGCATCCTCGGGTGGGGGTATCTCCAGAGGCCCCAGAACAAATCCCCTGTGGTTACTGAGGGCCGACTATATAGACGACGTGAAGATTTGGAGAGATGGTCCTGGCTGGAGGCCAGCATCTGCTTGCAGCATCTCCAGCCGCGTCTGGGTGGACATGGGGCTTTGGAGCCCTTCCTCGGGGGCAGAGCCCCAAGGCTTAGATGGCAGAGAAGGGCCAAGAGGGGAAGTTCAGGAGCCAAGAGGCCTGCTCCCACCAGCAGTGCCCACCACTCGTGGCTGTCCTCACAGCAGCCCAGTCCCCTCAGAGGACACTGGCCCAAGAGGGAGGCCCAGGCCCAGTGGAACAGTGACTCAGACTCGCACCCCCCCCCTCTGGTGCCCTGGCCTGCTTCTGACAACCCTGCCACCTGCACCCACTCGGTTCCCTCACTCTCGTGTTTATCCCAGGCCTCTTGCAAGCCTGTTCAGAGGGAAGGATGGAAGACAAAAGCTACACACTCCAAACTCTTTATGAGACAAATATTGAGTGGCATCTATATTTAGAAAAAATTCTCCACGCGGTCTTGTTTGGGATTGTTGGGCCCGGCAGGGTGGCCACACAGCCCTGGGCCCCAGGACCCCAGGACCCCAGGACCCCAGGAGATAGGGTGGTGGGTTGGGAACCGGACTGGTCCTCTCCCTGCCTGCACCTCCTGGTCTTGGTGACCCTTTCTGGGCATTTGTACCCCCGGGCATGTGTTCTCTCTGGGTCTGTTTGCTTCATTCTCTTTCACTCCTGAAAGCCCCATAAGTGCAGGGGCTCACTACTCTTCTCCATGCCTGAAGTCTTGCCCCCGATGACCTGCTGGATGAGACTAACCCAAACATGGTTACAGGAGTGCTAGGACATTAGTGTGGGAAGTCTCATGTGGACCTTTTGATGCAAGCTGTTAAGGGCCTGCTGGTAGAGAACCAGTGTGGTAAGCATAGCTGATCAATGTCATAGTATCGAATTTCTATTTCCTGACAGACGTGACAATCCTACCAGTGGGGACACTGAGGCACAGAAAGGGTTAAGGACTGTGCCAGGTCACACAGCCAGTGAGGGGCTGAGTCAGGACGCACACCCAAGCCTTTGGGCTCCAGAGCCTGCAGCTGTAACCATGGACAGGGATCCCACACTCTCCATCAAAGGGAACAGCCTGGGAGGCAGGGACCATGTCTTGCTCATCACTGGCTCAGGTCTGAACCCCAGGCCGGGCGCAGGTGGTACCGGGAATGAGGCACAAGGCTCCTGACTCCCTAGCAGATTGGGCTGGCCTTGACCGGCACGGGCTGAAGAGGGGAGAGGGTATGAATCCTGGAGTTGCTGGCATTCAGGAATTTGTGCAAATGACCTCCCCTGATACTCATGATGTAATGGGTGGAGGTGTCTGAGCCCCTTTCCAGCTTCGGATCAGCTGGACTCCAGCCATAGCCTCCAGCTGCAAGCATCTACCTGTTCCAAGGTGGGCCTTGCCTGGGGGCATCCAGACCCTTTCCTGTGCCACCAGGCAAGAGCAAGCCAGGCCAGCCCTGGGCCTGCTGGTGCAGGCAAGCTAGCTTTAATGGGGCTCCTTCCCTCTCATCCCGGCTGCCTCCCAAACCCTTCTGTAGAGAGGAAGCACCCCAAACCTCCTGTGAGTTTTAAGGAGAGAGCGACCTGAGCCTGAGGCCCTGGCTGTCGTCCTTCTGCGCCCCCTGGTGGAAGGAACAGATGGTCTCCTGACTCTCACCTTCCTGCATTCCCTTCTCAATCCCTCCTCCTTTCACTTTGGTCCATTCACCCTTAACTGAATTCTTGTCCACTGAATTCTTGCCACGTGATCGGGACACAGAAGTGACCATGACCCTGTTCCTGCTCCAAAGTGCTCTCCTTAATCATTCATTCATTCAATTTGTCCACTCATTTATTCAACAAACGTTTATGGAGCTCCCACGCTGCCAGGCTCTTCTCAAGGACCCCAGAGTTTGCAGTCTAGCCGGACACGCAGCCTGCGGATCAACAGCCACGACTTAACGGGGTAGATACAGGTGCCAAAAGGGCAGAAGACTGTACCCAAAGGAGTCAGTGCCCAAGGAGACTGACTTGAGGCCGCACCTGAGCAGTGTGTTGTGGGAGCTCAGGGTGGAGCGTGTATCTGTGTGCATGCATGTGTGTTGTGTCTGTGTCCGCAAGTGTGTCTATGTATTCATCTGTGTGTGTGTGCACATGTATTGGATCTGTATGAACATGTGTGGGTGTCTCTGCATGTGTGTGTCTGTGTACACAAGCGCATGTGTATACGCGGGTAGGTCAGGAGATGGATATGCTGAGATGTCAGGGCAACATGTGGGCTGGACTGAGCTTAGACCACTGTGCGAGGTCTGTCTGGGTGTAGGGAATAGGATGTGGAATGGAGTGGGCAGGGAGAAAACATCCTATCTGTGGAGGATGGAGGGAGCAAGCACAGGCAGCAGGGACATGTTTAGGAAGCTACAAATAATCCTCTGCGGCCAGGGTGTGCCGTTTGTAGGAAGAGGGCAGCCACAGTGAGGCAGGGCCTTGCAGCTGTGTAAGCGGTTGGGGCCCACTCCCGGGGCCCTGAGGAGCCACCCAAGGCTGTAACAAACAGAACAAGATAAGTGTGTGTGCATTTTAGAAAACGACCACTAGAACAGACTACTAGACCCCCGGAGTGTGGAGGAAGGACTAGGAGGGCGAGTGGCCAGAGACACCGTGTATTCCAGCTGTGCGGCACTGGGCAAGCCACGTCACTTCTCTGAGAGACAGACGCTTCGTCTGTCAAGCAGAGGTGATGACACAAAGCCTAGAGTTCAGAAAATTAAATGAGACGATGTGTAGGAAGCACCTGCTGTGGTACCTAGCACATAATGCTCAGTAAATCACCAGAGTTTTATTGCGTTAGGGAACTGATTGACAAGGCTATGGCAATTACCTCAGCAGAAGTTACCAAGGACCTGAATGCCTCCACTGACCACGGGAAGAGACAGGAGGAGGACACCATGAGCCATTCCACACTCGACTTGGGGGTTTTACCTTTTCACAAACCTCATGAGCTCAGCTTAGCCTCCTGTCCTCAGATGTGGCTCTGGCTCCCTCCTTCTTTGTCAGCCTCCTGGATATTTTACTCCCTGCTCCATACAGGGCATCTGCTTGCTCCGGGCTTGTCCATCTGCAGTCTGACTGGGACGTCTCAGGCAGAGGCTGCCAGGGGCCAAGGCAAAGGAGGAGCTGGCTGAGCCTCTAGGTATCACATCCAACGCAGCAGTCCACACAGATGGGTTCGATGGAGACTTCGGATGACACTCATATGTGGCTCTGTTCAGCTACCAGGTTTATCTGTGATGGTGGTGAAGGTGGTAAGAAAGGAGGTGCTGAGGAAGTGGCCCATAAAGACTGGCTGGCCAGCGTTACCATTTCATCACTTGCTCCAGGGAAGTTAAAATCTGGCAAGCCCACCTCTGGCCACCCCAAATCCTCAGCCCCAGCAGCCTTCCTCACACACCTGCCTCAGGCTGTCAGCTCTTAGCAGTTCCCGTTGAGGGGTGGTCCAGCACCCCTAGAGGGGCGAAGGAGCCAGAGGTTTAAGACACATATGTACAGCCTGCTCACCGGTCCTCCTGAGGTCACCAGCAGCAGTGGGACTGACAGCGATATTAAGAGCTAAGGCCCCCAAACCACCACATGCTGTTGATGCCCTCTCGGCCCCTTCGCCACCCTGAGGATAGTTGTTAGTGGTGTTCAGGGGCCAGCCATTCATCTCCTTAGTCTGCAGATGTCCTCATAAGAAAGTCTGGTGCAGTCGTTTGTGTCTGGAGTTTGCCTGCGTCTCTGTCCCCTCTTCCAAGGAGCTAACTCATCCCTTTGCAGTTCTTTGATTTCTGTGGGGTAGGGAAAAAAACTTTAATTGCCTGGAGACAGCCCCTTGCCAGTTCTTCTGTATGTGCCTGAGCTTACTGGAGGGATGGTTTCCTGAGACTCTGTTGAGGACTGGCAGGAACACAGGGAGAAAGCAGGGGAAGTGGGGTACACCCAGCAGAGAAGGGGCCTCGGGCCAGTGGCGAGCCTGCTGGTGGGGCCCATAAGGGTTGCAGAGCTCGGCCTTGGCATCTCTGGCATGCCAAGGGGACAGGGCTTCCCAGGGGAGTGGCTACATGGTACGCTAGACATGCCAGGCCCCAACCCCAGCTCTGCCTACCTGGACAGGGATTCTTGGGCCCCACAGAAGCAGAGGCCTTTGGGTGCTGGACAAGGAGGACTCAGCATGACATGGGCTAAACAAGAGAGGTCCTTCCTTCACCTGCCTCCTGGGCTGTAAGGGGCCCTGCCTGACCCTGAGGAGGGAGACCAAGCTCACTAAATGAGGAGATTAAATTCACTGCCAGCCAATCAGGAAGGGCCTCCAAGCTGGATTTAAATTGGTTTATAATGTTTTAAAAAATAGGACCTCTCTTGCATGGCTGGGGCTGTGCAGGAAGACTCACCTCCTACTGCAGACTGGACACTCTCACGGCCGTGCAGCCAGGTCACTGTGAGCCCAAGGCAGGGGAGACCCCTCCCTAACCCCACAGGCAGCTCACTGAGGAGTCACTGAGCAGAACCCAGGTGTGCAGACTTCCTTGGTTGACTGGCATTCAGACGACATTGACGATGAGGTATGTGATTGTTGTTTTCCTGATGCATAATCCCCCTGATTTCCACTGTGTCAAAACTCCCTGTGCAGCGCCCTCCTCACACAGGGGCGGCCCCCATCTGGGACCCTTTGGTCTGTAAGCACCATCTGTACTTCCTTCCTACAAAAGCTCTGTGAACTCCCAGCCTGTGACCATTCTCCATAGGAACCAGTGCGATCAGGTGAAAAGAACCAGAACTGAGCAGGAATCTCCCAGTCCAATTTGGTCCCTACCACCATAGTTGGGGAAAATCAGCTTCCTCGTTTCCCCACCAGTGAAAGCAGTGTAACAGCTTCTTCCCCCAAAAGGAAGCTCCATGTGAGCCGTAGGATGCACTGTGGTTGTGTGATCTGAAATGCAAGGGACCCTCTTCTCCCCACTTTCCCGCTGGACCTGCCTCCCCTTACTGAAAAGAATCCGGGACTTCAGAGAGGAGGGCTTCGTCTCGCTTTAGAAACTCATGGGCCAGAGCTTCAGTTCTGAGATCTCCCATTCACATAAGAATAAACAGACTCCATTAAGTAAAAAGCTTTGTGTGCCCCTTGAAGCTACTATGCACCACACAGCAGAGGCTAAGAGCAGGCTTTCCAGGTGCCAGCAAAGTTGTCAGTCTTTCCTCACAGGACAGTGAACAAGGAGACGGCGGGCTTGGTTCTGGTCCTAGTGTTTCCTATCGCTGGCTGTCATTTAGCCTTAAGCAAGTTTCTCACTGTGGAATAAATAAAGGGGGCAAAATGAAAACCACAAAGCGCACTTCCAAGTGCAAATTCCCAGCTTCTGGCAGTGCAAAGGGAAGTTAACACCATCCTAAACACCCTCCCGCAGGGTCCTGTCCCTGTGAGTGGCGCGAGGGATACAGAGCTGAGCACAGCTCACCCCAACCTCCCCTGCTTCCTCAGAGCCTTTCAGGACCAGCCGCCTTTCAGGGCCACCACTGTGCTCAGCCCATGTGGCCAGGGGCACAGGATGCCCTTGGAGAAATTCAGAAGGCCAGGAGTGCCAGGATGCCAGTGTGGCCACACTCTGCCCTGGCCCACCTGGGGAGCCCCAGTGAGCTCATGTCTGCAATAACCTCCCTGCTCATAACCCGGATGGTGAGGCAAACCTGGAAGCCAGGTACAGGTGAGAAGTGACGGCTGTCTCCTCAGGAATGTGCTGCCCAATTAAAACTGCCTCACTGACGTCTCCGGCGGATGCTGGCACTACTGCCCTGGGCTGTGCTGGCCCACCTCCAGGGTGAATGGTTCTGCAAGCATTTGTTGAAGGCCTACTGTGCACTGGGCAGCCAGCTGGATGCTGGGGAGACAGGAAGCACTAAAAGTTGCACTGGAGAGCACAGTCTGTCTGTCCCAGACACACTTTTTAAAAAAAATTTTAATGGTACATTTTAGATGTACATAGTGATAACATTCATCATAGGGGGTTTGTACCTGTACATGATAAGTTATGTTGCTTTTTTTTCCCATCCCCCTCCCTTCACCACTTCCTCCTTCCTTATTTACAAAAGCTTTGTTTCCATTTTTTCCTTCCATTTCTTTTTTTTTTAATTTATTTTATTTTTTTTAATTTTATTTTAAACCAAGAACATGTATTGGTACATTCTACATACAATGGTCACATTCATTACATTAATTCTGTACCTATACATGATGTATCTTGGTTTCCTTCCATTTCTTATTTCTCTTGTCCCTCTGTTCCTTTCCTCTCCCTTGTTTCCTTTCCCATTTGGACATTCTCTTCTCTTTCCCAACATAATACATGTTAGTCTTTATTGACACTTTCAGTTTCTCACACCAGAGAAACAATGTGGTATTTAAACAGGTGTGTCTGATTTATTTCACTTAAGAGTATGCCAGTCACACTTTTAGAAGGAGACTGTCAAGAGATCCTCGAGATCCTGCTGGTGATGCCCTGGACTTCCCTTTCCCATGCCCCAGGAACCCCAAACCCTCCCTCTTCCTGACCACATGTTCCTAGCCCCCCTGAAATCATCACCAGCCCGGTCTTCTGGGTGCCTCCTCCTCTCCAGCTGGCAGATCAGTTGCCTCCTTATGTCCCCTGCCTCTGGGACAGCCTGGACAACCCACCATAACACTGACCCACAGTGGAGACATTAGGCTTCTTGAATCCCCTTCCTGGCATGGTGTACGGCACAGGCCACAGAGGAAGGTAACACCTGTGCTAGAGGATGGGCTCTCACTAGAGGTCATTCTTCAGGTGAATTAGCTGCTGGAGGCAAGTTCCCAGGCAGGAAAGACTAGCTTCGAAGTGAGACCTCAGCAGGCCAGGGTCTTCCTCCCTCAAAGGGGAAGTGCCCCAAAGGCTGAAGGTGGGAGAGGATTGAAACCTAAGTGTGGTCTGCATGGTATGTAGTTAAAGCAGTCAGTCAGCTTGTGTTAAAATCCAGTCTCGGCCCTCTAGTAGCTCTGCATATTTGACAGGATTGTATTCCTCTGTCAGGAGGTGCCTCCCAACAAAAAGGCTTTTACAGTCTTGGGGTATTATTTTTCTCACCTAATGAGAACTCAGAAGGTCAGCAGTCCAGGGCCTGATCATGGCTCCAAATGCTCAGGGACTAAGCTCCTTTTACTCTTCTACTAAGACTTCCTTAGCATGAATTTCCTGCCTCACGGTCACAAGATCGCTGCCCTACTCCAGCATCCAATCCAAATTCCAAACAGGAAGAGGATGGTCAAAGGACCAGTTGAATCTCCATCACTGTTAAGCAGGTTTTCCCGAAGTCCCACACAACTTCTCATGAGCCAGAATAGTGTCACATGGTCATCTCTATCTGCAAGAGAAGCCGGAAATGTACTTTTCGTTGAGCATTCACTTTGCCCTAATATCGGATTTGTTTAAACAAGGATTATAAACTGGTATTTCGGGAAGAATGTGTGGGTCAGAGGTGGAAGTGGGGAACGATGGCTCCCGGGTGCTGCAGACTAGAGGCTCGGTGGGCTGACTGGCTGGCAGTTGTGCAGACCACCAGACTGCAGCAGGAGCATCAGCATTCTCTGACGCAGGGTGAGGAGAACATGGAGGTGGCAGGAACTATCACTAGCCAAAGTGGACTCTTGGCCACATGTAAGACAGAAATCAGATACAACTTAGTCTTGAGCCTGCTGACAACTGCCACTGCCCTTTCTCTCTGCGCCCCTTTTCCTCCCCTAAAGGGGGGGTGCTATACATGCTGCCAGGATCTTACCAACTGGCTAAGGGTTTTTGCTCGATTCACATAGAAATCATGGACTAGCAAAATGTGACTCTTTCAGTGTTAATAGCCCTGAGCTTTGACCGCCAGAAGCGATCTGTTCTTTTAGTGTTAGTGGCCTCCTTGCTGTTCAGAGCCAGCAGCTACCGGCAGGCCTTGGGAACTTTTGGCTGCAGAGATAGAAGCTCCCAGTTATTCTTCATTGCTGTTGGTTGCTCTCTGGCTGCCAGTTGTCTTCACTGTTACCAGCCCTGGCCATCAGCCACCGTTAATGCCAGGGAGCCTTGGTGTTACTGGAAACAGAAATCACGAATAGGCAGAAATACACGCCATCCAGAAGAGGCTTTGCTAGAACTCACTGTGGCAGAGCAGGAACAGCGCACATACTGAACTAGACCTGCCCAGGGGAGCTGCCTATAGAGAGGGTGGATGTGGGGAGCGGAGGGGCCCCTAGTGAATCACTGCAGAGGGCAGCAGAGGGGCGGATCATCTGTGTTAGGTACCTGAGTGAAGCCTGCAGCCTCGGAATCAAAGTACTTGTTGAGGAGCACGGGGCCCCTCATTCCTGTCTCACAATAGTTCACCAGACGCACTCTCCATTGCCAAGGGAGTCAGTCGCTCATTCAGCCAATTTCAGAGTATCACTTCTCCAAATAGCCTCACCTGCTTAATGTCTGCCGCACTCCTGCTGCGGGCTAGGCTCACCTGGCAGCAGGTACCTTGCGTACCCTGCCGTCTGTTAACAAGCGCCCTCTGACCCTGCGTGTGCAGGCCTTTTTCGCGAAGGGCCGGCCAGCAGAGATCCTGAAACAGGGCTCTCACTTCCGGCTTGCAAAGCCCAACTCTGCCATCTGTTCCTTCCAGAAACAGGCAGGACTCCCACTCCGGACCAGGGGACCTTCGCACTGCGGGCAGCGCCGTCATCCACAGTACCGAAGCGGGCTGTGAAGCGTCCGGATCCTCCGCGGGACCGAGATCAGGTTCTGGGTGTTTGGCTTCTTTACACCCTCGGCGTCTACACAGCCCCCTGGCGGTAAGAAGAGATGAGAATGGCTTTGGCCACCGGCGGCGCCTTCCTCCAGCAGCAGAGGGAGTCTGGTCTGGAAACCAGTCAAATTCGTCGAAGCGTTCCTGGGGAGCAGCGAAACGTCGTCCAGTCTCTGCCGACTACGCCAGCCCAACCGCTCTCTGCCGCCCTCTACCGGCGCCGACAGAGCGGGGCAGCTGCGCGTCGGAAGTCCTGAGTTTCGAGAGCGCAGGCGCGAGCGCAAGCCAGTCTGCCGAGCGGCTCTGCGCTTGCGCACCTCTTGCGGGCCGCTCGGAGAAGCCGAGGCAGGTATTAGATCCGCAAGGAACGGGCAGGTGGCCGGAGAAGCGGCCCGAAGAGAAGCTGCCGGGAGTTCGTGCCCTGTAGGTCCCGCGACGCTGGCGTCCGCTCCTCCTGGGCGACTTTAATGAGCCCGGAACATCCGTTTGGCTTGGGGGCGTGACCTAATCCCGCCTCCCGGGGCTGGGAGTGGGGGGGGGAATGGGGATCGCTGAAGCCTGTTAATAATTTGTTGCTTGTTTGTACGGGAAGGTTCTCTGGAGGAGAGCACAGAGTTTGTAGATAGTGGAGAAGAAGGGGTGAGGCTGGACCAGGTGGGCCCTGGGGAACCCCGAGTCCCAGGGCGGTGAGGAACTGGCCAGTTTGGCAGAAGGCAGGCCCTGCCCCCCCCCCCCCGCCGCTGTCTTTAGGGGGCAAAGGGTGGGGAGCACGGCCACAAAATGAGGGTACCGATAGAAACTCTGCGGGTGTTGGACTCACACGCAGGACGGTAACTTGTCATTTTTGTGTTTTTGCTTTTCTGGTAGAAAGAAGTGATTTCTTCTGCCTTGGCCAAGTGTGGACACTGACGTGCACTCACTTGCCTCTTTCCATCTAGGACATGACGCAGGCGGGACATCGCGGCCATGGGTTCTCAGCATTCTGCCTCTGCTCGCCCTGCCTCCTGCAAGCGAAAGAAAGAAGATGACAGGGAAGATTTCCTAGCTGATCCTGAGCAGGAAGAAGCCATTGCCCAGTTTCCATATGTGGAGTTCACGGGGAGAGATAGCATCACCTGTCTCACCTGCCAAGGGACAGGCTACATCCCAACAGGTGAGAATCTGATGACCAGGGAAGAGATGCTTTCCCCACAGAACTTTCAGCATCCCACAGAGCTTCTTGTGTCTGCCCAACAGCTTTTCTTCTGGGCAGCGGTGTCTTTATAGTCAGAGACTGAATTGGCGCTCTGCTGACTTGATCAACTTGAGCAGATTCCACAACTTCTCTTGGTCTCCTTACATTTGAAACCCTTTCTTTTTCTTTACTTCCTTCCGCTCTTTTATTGATTGTTGTTTTCCCCTTCCTGTGGTTTGGAGTTTTCATTTTGCTCTGTGTTGTGGGGTTTGTTGACAGGCACTTGCTCATAAGGACTGGTGCTGCTTTGTAGGGAAACCGACTCGGTAGCTTCATTACAAGAAAGAGAATAGTTATTAACCTAAGGTCAGCAAATTACATCAGGTGGGCAGAAAGTGCAGATGCTCAGGAGTGGAGCCTGGATTAGGTACAGGATCAGCTATTAACTGAACTGGACCCTGAAAGTCTCAGCAGTTTAGAGGGAGAGTCACAAAGTTTAGTGTTGGAAAAAACCTTCATGTGAAAGGTGAGGAAAAAGCGGCTTGGAGAGATTTGGTGTGAAGATTTACTTATTTTTCACTTAGACTTGTAATGTGAAACTAGTATTTTTAAACATGTTTTATCCCAGAGGAATATTCGCAGTGCAGCTGAGTGAGATACAAAGAGAAGTACTGCCCATACGTGGGCTTTACCAAATGAATGCTTGGTTCTTTCCTAGAGCAAGTCAATGAATTGGTGGCTTTGATCCCACACAGTGACCAGAGATTGCGCCCTCAGAGAACGTGAGTGACCTGCTTCTCACTTGTTAATGCCTTTTCCTACCCCATGAGGATGAACGCCAGTTAATTCTAGGAAGACTACATCTGTTCTTACAAACACATTTCCTTTGTTACAATTCACCCAAGGAGGGATCTCTCTGCCCCCCATCACAATCTGGGGAAAGAAAAACTGAAGCTATATGTGTTCTGAGGGCCAAATAAGGGATGAGATTGGAAAGACTGGAGAAGTAGCATGTTCTGGGAGGTGAGGAAATATCTTTGTCCACGTAGCACTCTTTCCAGCTTCTCTTTGCAGGGTGCAGATGGGTTCAGATAGGTTTAGAAAGGCTTCTCCCACTCGGTTCCTTCTTGCCTGTTTTCTTGGTGTTTTCACCTTCCCCTTGGTCTAGTTTTGCATTTAATTTTGACTGGTTGGACTTTGATATCTGACTGCATCATTTGTTGTGTTCTGGGTCATTTGCAGTAAACAGTATGTCCTTCTGTCAGTCCTGCTGTGCCTCCTGGCATCTGGTTTGGTGGTTTTCTTCCTGTTCCCACATTCGGTCCTCGTGGATGATGATGGCATCAAAGTGGTGAAAGTCACATTTAATAAGCAAGACTCCCTCGTGGTCCTCGCCATCACTGTAAGACTTGGGGCCTCACTTCGTGTGTTGTGTACCTGCCAGTCTTGCACCCAGCACACTTACACTTGTTTCCTTCCCCTGGTGCAGGCCACCCTGAAAATCAGGAACTCCAACTTCTACCCAGTGGCAGTGACCAGCCTGTCCAGCCAGGTTCAGTACATGAACACAGTGGTCGGCACATACGTGACCACGAATGTCTCCCTCATTCCGCCGCGGAGTGAACAGCTGGTACGCTGTTCTTTCCAGGTCTCTGGTGTAGGAGGAGAGTGGGTGCTGTGGGAAGGCCGCAGCTGGCTTCCTTTCCTGTGCCTCCTTGTTTGCTCCTGTAGACACTGGTTCATGAGGAAGGCCTTGTGGGCTTTGTAATGATAAACAATTATAGAGAAGGGGAAAAATAGTTAGTATTTTAATATTTGGAGCAAAAGAATTTGTAAGAGAAAGGGACTTTCCACACATCCAAAAGAGACAGTATTAAAATCTGAGGTCCATTGGCCTCAAAAGGGAAGAGGTCAGAAGTATTTTTTAGAGGCTGAGAAGAGTGCTGTTCTGTGCAAGTCTGCTTGACTACAGGTTGTCTTTTCAGGTGAATTTTACGGCCAAGGCTGAGATGGGAGGACCATTTTCCTATGTGTAGTAAGGACAGTGTTCTCTGTATGTGCGCTTTCTACCATGCGAAGAGATTCCGGGTGATGCTCAGCTGACCGGAGCCAGGCCCACCTGAAGTCCCAGCCTTGGCCTGTGGGCTCCTTAGCTGTGACCACCTTTATGTTTGTCTGGAGGAGACGTTTGCTATGTGACTAAAGTGCTTGCATTTCTAAAACAAGCTACTAGAAACATTACCAAGCTCCAGTGTTCCTGTGATGGGCTTGACAAAACAGAAAAGGGTGTCAGTGTGGAGAACGAGACTGACACTTATGGTGGCTGAGAATTAGTGGGCTTGGGCACCTAGGTTGGAAGGGTGGGTGTGGGGGAGAGAAGGCACCCCAAATAATTTGACAGTGTAACTCAGTACTTCTCTGCTGGTTTTTCTGGGTTTTTTTTGTTGTTGTTGTTTTGTCTTATACCAAACTGACCATTTCCCTATTTGCTATTCGTAGCTTCTTCTGCACAGTACCCGATATCCTGGTGCACAACATAGTGATCTTCATGCGGTACGTCACTTGTGTCCCTGTCCTTATGGCCTTTGTGTTTGAGCCTGGACCGTCAGGTCCTGTGAGCTTTCACACCTTTGTCAGAGGCATGTAACCAAAGAGGGCCCATGCCTGATGACACAGACCTGGGACACCCTCAGTGTTCCTGTGATGCGGCGGCCAGATCCCCTGCACAAGTCACTGTGACAGTGGTTCACCATGAACAGGGGAACATGCTATTTTTCTCTATGAAATGGGGGCTAGTTTAATTAAACGTATGTGATCCCTTTAGAATCCTAATGCGGCCAGTGAAGAACAGTAAAGCATCCTCAAGGTGTAAGTATAGACGTTGGATTGTGACTGTTCCATTTGCAGGTTACAGGCCCTACCACAGAACTACAGACATTGGATGTACGAGGATTAGCACAAGGTTTCTCAGCCTCAGCACAGTAGACATCTTGGGCCAGAGAGTTGTGTTGTAGTGGGCTGTCCTGTGCAATGGAGGATTTTTAACAGCATCCCCAGTCTCCAGCTGCTAACTGCTACCAACACCCCCCTCATTTGTAACAATCCAGAATGCCTCTAGACAATGCCAGGGTCCCTGTGAAGTCAAATCATGCCTGATTAATAACAACATATTTAAAAGATCACCTCATGACGTAGCATCTTTGGACATGGAAAGATCCTCTGGTGACCTGGTTAAATAACCACGAAGAGGCCGGGGATTTAGCCTAGTGGTTAGAGTGCTTGCCCCGCAAGCATGAGGCCCTGAGTTTGATTCCCAGTACCAAAAAAAAAAAAGAAAAAGAAAAAAAAAAAGAACCACGAAGATTTGTGCAGGGGGCCGATGGGTATTGTTGCCTGAACTTGCAAAAGACTGGGCAGTTTTTCTTGCTTATTTCAGCTCTTCTTGGTTTTCCTTCCCCTAGAACTTCAGTGAAGATTGCGTACATCGGCCTCACAACTCAGAGCTCCTTGGAGACACATCACTATGTGGATTGTGGAGCGAACTCCACAGCTGTTTAGCCCCTGCTCTTGGTTCTCCCATGGCAGCACCTGTAGAAGAGCCCAGCATCGATGTTTCCAGGGCCAGAGTTCAGTACTGAGCCCAGGTGGCTGAAGCAGAAGAGGAAATGGCTCTGTTAACCCCCAACAGCCACCTTCCTGCCACCTAGGGGCAAGGTCTCTGACAGCACCATGTATGTTTCCCAGAACCAGCCAAATCACTGCCCAGCGCCTCACCTGTGCGCCCCAAGTAGTTGGGGCTTGGTAAAGGTTTGAAGAATTTAATTCAGATCTCTTCGGCTGTTCTTGAGGCGTGATCAGCTGAAACCGTACCGTGGTTCCAAGTTACCAAGCCACAGAGTGATGTGGAGATAGGACTGTTAGTGCAGCTGCAGCCGTGTGGCTGCCTCCTGGGCGCAGAAGTGTCAGTAGGGAGGGACCTCTGATACACCCAGAGGAGGACAACACAGACCCACTTGATAGGCATTTGTTTCATCTGTTCCCAGACGTCTAGGAGCTTTTAAAAAAGACAAGGGTTTTGGGGGTTCTTTTTCCTGTAGAAAGTTACAGTTGTTTTACCAAGAGTCTTTGTGAGCCTTGATTTACCCTTCATCCATTGGCTGGAACATGGATTGGGGATTTGATAGAAAAATAAACCCTGCTTTTGATTCATCTGTATCTCCTTTGATTGCCTGGGGGAACCATAGAGTAGTTGCCTGCTAACTGGGTCAGCACAGGATGCTCTATGAGAAGGAACGAGAAGGATCCCTGACTGTCTCTGTCCCCATGAGCACTTGTCACAGCAAAGGCTCGCAGTTTCTGCCTGCCTCTCCAGGCAGTTCTCACACAGTGCCCCCAAGGCGTTGGCAATGGCAGGGCAAAGGTGCCTAGAGGGAGGAGCTGCTTCCAGAACTCCCTACACCCTCACCTGGCTTTAGTCCTGAATAAGAGGGCGTGCTCTGAGTTTGGAAATTTCTTAACCGCCTCCACCCACCTGGCCACTAAAAGGTGGCTGTAGTTGCTCGATGGCAGGGACTGAGGGGAGTCTTCAGTGGTCAGGTCCTGAACTCGCCAAAGCAGGCTGCAGCCTCCCCAGCGTGGAGTCCTCAGAAAACCCTGACAGCCTCCTCAGCTGGTCACCGGTTGTATGTGAGTTCTCTCTCTTTTGCTTAGTTTGATTTTCAGTGTTTTCTTAATGATCTTCACACTCTGAATCTTCAAACTAAGGCCAAATTTCCTATTTGGCTGACACTGACCTTGATCAAATAACCCAAAAGCAGAGGGTTGAGCACTGTGGCTTCGGTGTTGGTTGGGCCGTGCGATGTGTGTTCACGGGAGTGTGACAGTGATTGGGGTCGCTGAAGGATCGTCACCACTGCATGGACCAAGACCATGCCCTGCGCGTGTGAAGATTCTTACACACGCTGCTGTATTTTCTCCAGTTTTCCTACTTCCCAAGTGTTCTCTGTACCACATTTTCCATGTAATTTTCAAAAAGCAGCTCATACGGATACCTGAGTTTTGAATCATTTTTTGTGACCATGTACTTCAGTAACATTTCTTGTTTCCTGACACTACCTTTAAATAATATTACATTTAAATGGCAGCAATTGAATTTTAAATGCATCAATAAATCTGCTCTCAATATTATCAATTCTAATATTTACTTATATTCTTAGTATCCTAAACTGCACTTTGGGTTGCTCTGCAGACTTTTATCATAGTAGCTGTCAATTCTTGAACTGTCTAGAATTTCCTTTCAGCAACCCCAAGTTAGAAGGGGCAAGTGGTTGACTCAGGTGTTATTACTGTCACCTATGTGTTTCCAGTGGATTGAAATTTGCAGTGTGGCCAGGCATGGTGGTGCATGCCTATAATCCCAGAACTCAGGAGGCTGAGGCAGGACGAGTTGAGGACCAACCTGGGCTACACAGTGAATTCAAGCCCAGCTGGAGATGGCTTCTATGTAGTGAAAGGTTGGCCTGCGGTGTGACCTCTTTTTTGATCTCAAACTATTTATACTGGGACACTTGGCCAAAGATTTGCCGCATACAGAAAGCTCCATTTATTTATATATGTACTCACTTCGTGAAAGTATTGGTCATCTGCCACGTGCCAAGGATTCCACACTCTGCTGCGTTTTGTCCAGAGACGTAGCTAGAAGTCGTAACTCCATTGCAAGCTTTCAGGCTTCCCAGGCCACATACAGGCTGCAGCTTACTTCCACAGCTATTCTGCAGCCCTGGTTGCCCCACACTAGGCACCCCAAGATCTCTGGGTCGACAATCCCAGAGATTCTAGTCCAAAGTATGGAACAAATTGTTAAAAGAGCCTATTTGTTGAAAGCGTCTCATGAATCAGTTTGGGGCCCAGATGTTCCTTGTTATTGGGCAAAGTAATCATTCCTTCCCCTTATAAGTAAAATTCTTTATTACCTTGTCAACACTCCTTTAAGATTCTGTGATCCTTAACTCATTTAAAAAGAAACTCTAGGTTGGGTGTGGTGGTACATACCCACAATCCTAGCACTCTAGAGGCTGAGGCAGTAGAATCCCAAGTTAGAACCCAGCCTAGGCAAGTTGGACCCTGATTCAAAATAAAATTTTCAAAAGGGCTGGTGATGTAGCTCAGTGCAGAGGCTCTGTGTTCAACCCCCAGCGCTTCAAACAAGCAAATGAAAAGGAACACTGTGTCAGAGTTGTTCTGTGACTTACCCAGGACCCGAGGAGCTTGAGAGTAATTCTCAGCTTGTGCTCAGGCTGCTGGATCCCAATCCAAAGCCTTTCGGTGCCACACACTTTCACAGAAGGCAGGAAAAGTGACCCAACCAACCCCTCACTGTCAGCGAGCCAGCTCTGTCGGCTCTGGCCTGCTCACTTCAGGATTTGTCTGGCGGTACTGTGGCTGGAGAGACCTTCCGCCTTTCCTGGGGCCTCAGCAACGATTCTGGTATTCAGGCTGGGCTGGACAAGGCAACCGCAGAAGGGGGCAGCACAGTGCTGCCAGCAGGCCAGAGCAGCGCGGTCAGCCTTGGCCGCAGAGCCGGCAGACCCGGGGCTTCCCGTTCCACCCCAACCCCCAGCCCATGAGCGCCTCCTGCTGCTTGTCTCTCAACTCCCTGTGGAGCAGCTGCTACTACTTCCAGGTTTTACTAGGCGCCCGGGAAGAGGAGTCTCCCACACCCCCGTGGATTTCTCTTAAAGATCTAAGCCCATGGCCACAATCTACTGAAGGACTTTACTCTGTGTGGGCAGGTTAAGCAGGACAGCAGAATGGGGCCCTACAGCTCCACGCGGCATCCAGGGAGGGCTCTAAGCAGCTGCAACCCTCACCTGCTCTGCTCCTTCACCTCATTAGCACTCTTGGTAGGTGGAGGCTTTGTTTTTAATTATGAGCTAGTTCTTCTGTGTTTTTAATTATGTCATTTGACCCCTTTCTTCTGCCGTGAGTTAGTCCTGGTAAGATACACTTTATTCAACTGAGTTTACATGCGTTGAGTATTAAGGCAAACAAATCCAACAAAAATGTGTTTTATTTTTATTTCTTTAACAGAGAAACTTTCGATCTTAGTTTAGAGGAAGAGGGCAGGGATGGAAGGAAGGGGTGAAGAAAGCCATGGCTCTGTGGTTTATCCACAGCACTAGGTATCTTTTGAAATATATGTTATGAAATATTGTCATCATGATTCCAATCGCTTTCTGGACTCCTGTCCCCTTCACAGTCACCACTACCAATGGCCCTCTGGTGGAGAAGGGGACAGCTTGCTCATTTCTGCCACATGCACCCAAAGCATTGGAAGGGACACCTGGTGGTGAGGGAAAAGGAAGGCTGTTCATTTGCAAGTCTGGTATTTGGGGAGGTCCTTGGGAGGTTTAAATGAAGACCCAGGAAGTGAAGAATGGGGCCCGAAGGAGAGAGTGGGAAAGGGGAATGAGAGGGCGGGAGGGGCGGGATTGAACTCTTCCTTTTCTCCTCGACCTAAAAGTCTTAGAGAAAGACACAAATGATCACCTAGATAGCTCAAGTGCACTTACCACAATCCCTCAAGGAACTGCCCTCCTGCCCTTCTCCCCCTCCACTTCGCCCTTCTTCAAGAGCATCTCCATGTTTCCCACCCAGCAGGATACAGCCCTAACCTGATGTCACCCCCAAGCGTGCAGGGCATCCCACCTCTTGCACTAACCTGCTGTAGAGCTAGGATCAGTGTTTACTCTCCATAGCAAGGCCATCCCTCGGGTGTGCCTTCCTTCCCAAATCCTAGTACTAGGGTTTGAGTATGGATGGTGTTCCTCAAAGGTCAGGTGTTACAGACTCAGCCCCCAGGGTTATACCACTGGGAGGTGGTGAAAACCTTGAGAGATGGGGCCTTGTGGGGGGTCACTGGAGCTGTGCTCTCAGATGGGAGTGTGGGACCCCTGTCTCCTGTCACTCCTTGCTTCCTGGCTCATGATGGAAGTATGTATCCCTCTCAGTACCCCTGCCATGATGCCCCCCTCAGCTGAGGGCTACCTGAACTTGGATTTAACCCTCTAGAAGTATGAGCCAAAGTAAACCTTCTTTACTTCGTAGTAGCCTGTGTCAGGTCCTTCATTGTAGCAACACTAAGCCGATTATTAACACACTTGGTTTCTGGCCCCAGTTCACCACTGGGTTCCACGCATTGTCAAAGGTAACAGAAAAGCCAAGTGTGTGTGTGTGTGTGTGTGTGTGTGTGTGTGTGTGTGTGAAGTCACTGAACCAGGCAGTGTGACTTCAGTGTCCTTCCTCTTGGTGGGAAAGTCAGAGAAGGCCCTTGGCCCACATTTGGGCATGTCTACAAAATCAAGGGGTAACAGAGAAGAAACTCAAGAACAAAGCACAAGTCAATGTGTACTTTCCAATACTTTTTTCTTTTTAATATCAATTGATGTTTTAAAAAATACAGAGGTGTTTGACACAGAATAGCACCATTGTGTAGGACACACAGTTCCTGCGCCCGGCACTTGCAAGGGGTCTTCTTGCCTGGGCTGGGGACAATCACTCAGGGGGCGTTTGACTCATACCAGTTAGTTTCCTGCCTCTGCCTTGACCCAAAGGTCTTACAGGAAGACAATAAATAAATAGAACACCGAGATTTTATTTTGCAGTCTGCCCAGTTCAGGTATCTTAGAAAGAGAAGGGAGAATAGTCCAAACTGTGAGCGGGTGGGATGAATGGACATCAGGTCAGGTCAGCCATTCAGTGCAGAATCCTAGAGTGACTGGGATTGGAAAGTACTTGGGTCCTTTGGTCTGTAATCCATTGTGTTGTTTCTGGGTTCGGGTTTTTACAAGAAGCAGGCAAGCCCTACGTCCACACCAAATTCCTGCTCAGGCCCTCCTATGTCCATAGGTGCAATGTCAATGATGGGGAGGCGTGAGGTCTTCTGTGACCGGTACTCGATGACAGTCTTGCCCCACTTACCGGTGTGTTTCTAGGGAGAAAGAGAGGAGAGGCTGTTCAGTAGATGCCTTGCAATCCGGTGCCAGCTGCCCAGCACCCCAGAACTGAGCACCCACAAAGTGTCAACCACATTCAGTGAGCACCCCAGACCTCTTCTTGACTTGCCCAGGCCCTCTCCTCTTTGCCTCCTGTGTCTCGGCAGCAGAGCCCTCCTCCGTCAACCTGTCCCCCAACCTCCACACTCTACCCCCCGAGTGGGCTCGCCACCTGTGACCTCTTCTTCTCTCTCATTAGTATGCCCAATCATGTTGCATCACAAGTCACACATCTGAGAAAGTCCTCGAGGGCCAGGCAGGGCCTTATGTCTTCTAAGCCAGGGAGTGGACAAGCTGACTGAACACATACCTCTCCCTCACCTGTCACTCAGCTCGTTTTTTTGACAGAGCTCCTCAAACACACTGCTGATGATCCTGTCACTTTGGAAAGGTCACCTGCCGCAGGCCAGCCCTCAGCCCCACTGTAGTCAACCCCACCCGGGCGGCTCTTCTCTCCAGAGGCTCTAGCCAGCCCCACTCACCGTGCAGCCATCCTTCAGGGCAGTGTATGTGAACCTGCTGTTGCCCTCAGCCCGGATCTCCACGTCGTTGGAGCCCTGGATGAGCAAGGCCTTCTTGAGGTTGCCAGCTGCTTCGTCCAAGTAGGCAATGCTGTTCTTGCAGTGGTAGGTGATATTCTGGGAGCCCTCAGTGGACAGCAGGCGTAGGAAGGTCATCTGGACGTTGGCAGTGTTGGGAGCCAGGCTGTCATCGCCATAGCTGAACTGTGGGAGGAGAGAGGCAGGTGTGAGGCCTGGCGCCAGCACTCACTGGGGTCCGGGGCTGCAGAGGTACCTGCCTCTCAGGGTTCAGGAGTTGATGGGGTGCTGGGGTAGCAGGGAATGGGTATTTTTGCTTCCAGGGAGCAGAACAAGCTCAGAGGACCTGTTTTCCAACTCTAAATGAGGAATAATAATCTCCCTCCTCTTTCCTTCTTCTCAAGACCAAAGGAAAGCTGGTGGGGAATTGGGGGAGCTGCTAAAAACATCTAGGGAGAGACAAGAGAAAGTCTGAGAAGACAGCTTGGGCCTGGAGCACCCGGGTACTCACATGGAAGCCACCGTTGATGGTTTCTCCAAACCAGATGTGCTTCTTCTCCTTGCTCTTGCTGCTCCACCAGTTCTTCTTGGGTACGTTGGCTGGGTTGGGGTAGACGCAGGTCTCGCCTGTCTCCATGTTGCAGAAGACTTTCATGGCATCCAAGGTGCAGCCCTGGTTGGGGTCAATCCAGTAGTCTCCTGCACAGAAAGAGGCAGCACCCCATCAGGCTCAGAGGCCTATGTAGTTCAGGCTGACCGGGAGACAGAGGGCCTGCAGGGAAACCAGGCGCAGAAAGGGGAGGCCTGCATATGGCCTAAAGGAAGGGGAGACGAAAGGACATACGGACGAGGAGATCCGGAAGTACTAAAGAAGAATGCAGGCAAAAAGGGATGGAACCCTCCCCCACCCCACTGAAGTCACTTCATGGCAGGGCAGGTGAGATAGAGAAGAACCTTCCCACCCCCGCCGAGCAGATTCTTGGCCTTGCTGCCGAAGGTAGCCATGCAGTCTCTAGGGTGGGGTCCCTGCCCTCCAGGCTCACCGCTCTTCCACTCGGGGTGGCAGAGTTTCAGGTCCCGACAGGTGCGAGCAGGGTTCTTGCGGGAGCCCTCGGGGCTGCGGATGCTCTCGATCTGGTTGTTGAGGGACTTGAGTGTGGCATCCACCTCCACATCGTGCTGTCGCAGGGTACTGGCTGCCTCATCAGCCCGCATGTACTGCAGGGGGTCGGGGCCCTTCTCTCGCTGGCCTAGGCCAGCAAAGGCGGACATGTCGATGCCGGGGCCAGGGGGACCTGGAGGGCCGGGGGGTCCAGGATTTCCAGGGGGACCCTGCAGCAGGAAACAGAGCGGTCAGGCAGGAACCCTGGGGAGCAGCCCCTCTTGTGTCTGTCCCCAGCTGCAGGAGTGTACTAGAGTGTCCTTTTCCCAGTCCCTCGGTGGGGCAAGGGCTCAGCAGGACCAAGAAAACCCCAGCACCTCCCCATTTCCTCCTCGGCCCATCTCTGAGGAGGCCTCAGGGTAAAGGACACCGTCACCACTAGCAGCAGGCCCACGCCTCCAAAGAAGTCTCGAGCACCAGAGAGATGCCGGGGACACCTCAGACAGCAGGGAGGGAGCCGGGACACTTACAGCAGGGCCAGTTTCGCCTGAGCGTCCACGGGGACCAGGAGGCCCAATGGGGCCAGGGATTCCATTAGCACCATCTTTGCCAGAGGGACCGACGGGACCAGGGGGACCCTGCAGACCAGGAGAGAGGAGAGGTGATAAGCAAAGAGTCCAGGCTGGGGAGCTGTGGCTGGTCAGGTGGCCACCCTGATGGGACAGGGTGAGCCACGGCACCTGAAACTGGTCTCTGGCCAGTGACCAGCAGGCTCACTTCATGGCTCTCCCACCCTCCTAAGTTGCTGTCTGTAAAATCCTGCCATCGGGGGCTGACGTGGAGAGCTGGCCTCATATTCCTCATGGCTACCTCTCTCCAGGTAGCTTCTGAGTGATGAGGCAGCAGTGTCCCCTCCCCTGCAGAGCTCCCACCCCTCTGGGAGGGCTCCCTCCATCCCCTAACTCCAGTTCACTTACTCTAGGGCCAGAGGGACCGGCAGGACCAGAAGCACCTTGGTCTCCAGAAGGACCCTGTGGAAGGAAGCAGCGAAGGGCACACATGAGCACAGACAAACACATATAACCATCAACCTGGGGAGGTGGGAAGCAGGGGTGTGTCCCCCATTCCCTTTCCTCCTCCTCCTCCTCCTCCCTCTCCACTCCGAGGCAGCCCAGGAGGTTTCTGAGAGTGACCCTGAGCTGCCTTGGCAGCGGGCAAAGCTCAGCTGGACTCTGAGCAGCATGAGACTCTGGGCAGTACTACTCGGGCAGCGACACTCACAGGAGGGCCAGGCAGACCCTGCAGGCCAGTGAAGCCACGGTGTCCCTTCATTCCTCTCTCTCCAGGCTCTCCAGATTCTCCTTTGTCACCACGGGGGCCTTGAGGGCCCTGGGAATAAGACAGACATGGGTTAGAGCAGGTGGGGGCCAGCAGGAGGCCTCTGTTTGTCCCAGGCCTGCCCATACAGGGGTCCCAGCACAGGGTACTCTCATACTCACTGGGATACCGCGGGCTCCAGCCGGTCCTGCAGGTCCCATGGGGCCTTGCGCGCCCTGTGAGGAAAGAGGAAGAGCAACATGAGGGAAAAGCAGCGTGAGGGACAAGCGCAGCGCTCCATACCTGCCACTGGGCTAAGCCCTGAGACTGCCGCCCAGAGCCCAGAGACCCCTGGACCCAAGCACTGCACAGGAGAGGGCGATGGCAGCGAGGCTCCCTGCTCACTCGGCCACCCGCCCCAGCTCCTACTGCATCAATGATACTCACAGCTTCTCCTCGGTCTCCTTGCTTGCCAGTTGGGCCAGAGGGGCCAGGAGAGCCAGGGGGCCCAGGGGCTCCGGGAGCACCAACGGCACCGGTCTCACCACGATCACCCTGTCAGGGGAGAGGTCTTGGGCTCAGAGCAGGACATTCCAGAAGAGGCAAGGACAGAAGTTCCCTCCAGACTGAGATAAGGTTGATGCCCACATGCCCCCTGGCCGGCCTTTTAGGCTGAGGGCACACAGGGCTCACCTTGACTCCAGCTGCGCCATCTCTGCCAGGGGGACCATCGGCACCAGGGCTCCCCTGAGCAAAGGGAAACAAGAACACGGTTAGAGCTTCTCCCTGCCCTGCCCCACCTCGCCCGAAGCCCAGGCCTGTTCTCTTCTGTCCAACCGGCACCTTGGAGCCAAAGCTGCTTCTCCAAGCTTTCGTCCTCCTTCTTCCCTGTGTGCCAACATCTGTGCCGTCTCCCTCCCATGGCCTCCATGGCACTGGGCTCTTGGGCCTCTCGGCCCACACTGCCATCCCCTTCTCCAGGGCCCTGCAACTTGGCGGCCTGGCTCACAGATGCACTGGGCCTTCTCCCTAGTCAGGATCACCCCGAGGTCGTTCCCCACTCACCTCTCGTCCAGGTTCACCGGCAGGACCGGTCAGGCCAGGAGGCCCCACGGGGCCAGGAGGACCTCTGTCTCCAGATGAGCCGGGTGCACCCTGCTTGCCAGGCTCGCCCTGCAGGGACAGAGACAAGGAGCGTGAGTGCACACCCCGAGCATCCCTCCTGGTCCCCGTGATGCCCCCAGGGGACAGGACTGATGAAGGGACAGTTCCGAGGGTGCAGAGTGGGTGAAAGCCTCCGGGTGACGTGGTTTCTGCAGAGGCAACCATTGCACCAGCAGCACTGTGCTCCGAGTCTCAGGCTGGGCCAGGCGCTGACCAGAGGAGGAACGCCCATTACTCACCGATGGGCCGGGCAGGCCAGGGAATCCTCTCTCACCACGCTGACCCGGCAGACCGACGATGCCCCTCTGGCCAGCCAGACCCTGGGGACCTGGAGGACCGTCGGCACCCTAGGAGAGGAGGGGCAGGGCATGAGGACTGACACAGAGTGGCGCACCCTTCCCCGTCCACACAGCCCCCGCGTCCTCCCGTTCTGCGCTCGGGGCTCAGGAGCCCCTCACGACCCTGCAACCGAGGACCTCGGCCGAGCCTGGCAGGGACTTACCGAGGGACCATCATCACCAGGCTCTCCCTTCTCGCCAGGGGGTCCTGCAGGACCCTGGAGGCCAGGTTCACCGACTCGGCCGGCAGGACCAGTGTCTCCTCGAGCACCTTTGGGACCGTCTTTTCCAGAAGGACCCGGGGGGCCAGGGGGTCCAGGGTTGCCCTAAGAGGAGCAAATGCAGGACATGAAAGCTTGTCTCTCCCTTCCCATCCAGGCTGCCACTCTGGCCTCAAAGGAGCAGCTCCCCTGTGGGGCTGTCACTGTCCCATGCGGAGGGTGGCTTGACACCCCAGCCCAGGCTACCTCTTTGGGCTCTTCTCTGTGACAGCGCCCTCCCAGCCCCTGCACACTCACTTTTTCCCATCCATGTGGAATCCCTCCTACCTCTTCCACTTCGTCTTCAACCCTCCAGTTCTCAAGGAGCAGCCCCCACCTTGCTCCTCATTCCGAGCCTTCTGCTCACCCAAGTACTAGCGCCTCTGCACCAGGCCTGGGTGAAGTGAGTGACTTTTTCTCGTCTCTACTCCCTCCCGAAGCCCCCTACAGTCAGATCTGGGGCTTGCAGGCTTCCTTCTGAAGCACAGAGCCAGGCCCACAGAATGTGCTCTAGAGGTGCATCCAGGATAATGGCCATCATGCCAACCCTTCTTGCCTGCTGAGTTGGAAGTCTGAGGAGGGAACCTCGGACTGGGGGGAAGGAGGCATGATACCACCCTGCCCCTCGCAACTTGAGCAGCACAGGTCCCCACATCAGTTAGCTAGTTCTCCCAGGAGTGGGATGGACTGAGGAATGGGTTCAGCCTGGAGTCTCTAGACCTCTGTTGGGGGGATTAGGCCAGACAAGTCCATTGCCGCCTCCCATCCATCCCAAGAGCAAGGCGAACACCAGCCAGAGCGACACTTACATTGGAGCCTGGGGGCCCCACACGGCCGGCAGCTCCAGGGAATCCGGTGGCTCCCTGTGTGAGAGAGGAAAGTCTCTGAGGACCTCAAATCCCTGGGAGGGCCGCGAGTCAAACTGGTGGGGGCAGGGGCAGGGCAAGGAGGATGGCATGGCAGCTAGAAAGGGGGAAAGAGCCCCGCTGGGCCTTCCCATGGAATTGGGCACCTGAGGCCCCATCTGCAGAGGCCATTCAGGTACATGAGCGGCCGGCCTGGGGCCCCAGGGTGGCTGCTCTGGCAGAGAGAGATGCCTTCGCTTTACCAGGCAAGGGATGGGCAGGAGCCAGGGCATGAACAGGACTGAGAAGGAGGAGGGAGAATCCTGGACACCCAGGAGTCAGTTAGGTTGGTGAGACAGGGTAGGGGTAAAGGGCCTCACTTACCGGAGGCCCTTGAGCACCTCGGGCTCCTTTAGGGCCAGTCACTCCAGTAGGACCCTGGGAAGGAAAGGAGACAGTGAGGCTTTGAGCCCCAGCACTGGGCTCCTGAGGGCCAGGTGTTTAAAACACAGATCCTGGCAGTAAGAGCCCAGCCCAGAGAAGCTGCCACAGCCAGCTTATCCACCCCACCAACAGGAGGCTCCAGAGAAGCCCCTAGGTACACATGGAGGGTCTCACCTCAGAGAAAGCCTTTCCTGTCCCCTTACCTACCCACAGGTGTCTGTAGTCAGTGGAGACACAGTCTGTACTCCATGCTGGTCCACCAACACCCCAACACCCACGCACCACACCCCAATGACAGCCCCTTTCACTGTCTGACAGCAGGTGGTCCCCAGCCTCCTAGCCACTCTCTCTCTCTTGTCCTGGCTATTGGGGCCTCTCCTCTTACACCCAGCCACCCCTGCCTCATGGGAACAATTCTGGGCGAGTTTGACTTCACCCACCTGAGGCCCAGGAGCTCCAGAGGGCCCCTGAGGACCAGGGGCACCAGCATCACCTTTCTGTCCAGCCTCTCCTTGCTCACCCTTGGCACCAGGCTGTCCATCAGCACCCTGTAACCAGAGGCAGGGACAGGTGAGAAAGGGGCAAGCCAAGCACTTGCGGATCTCACGAAAGGGCCAGAGACTCTAAGAATGTGTGTGAGTGTATGTTTACAGTGTGGATCTGAAAACTGGGTCTAAAACAGGACTGTTACAGTCCTATGGAAGTGTAAAAGAAGAGGGGAGAGTCCATTTCCCCCTTCCTGGAATTCTCTCCCTCCCTCCCTCCTCCACAGGCTACAGGGTACCCTTGGGTGCTAGATATGGAGCCAGCCTGTGACACGGGGTAAGATTGGGGTGAACAGAGATACTCACAGGAGGTCCAGCAAATCCAGCAGGTCCAGGGGGCCCAGTCTCACCACGTTCACCCTGTGAGGAACAGCCCAGGAGAGGTCAGGCGCCACTGCCTGCCTCCTTTTGTGCCCTCCTGAGAGCCCAAAGCCCCATGCCCAGCCCAGTTTCATGACCAGTCACCCCCAAGGGCATCTGAATGTGGTCTGAGTCCCAGATGAAGGGACCCAGGGTGGAAAGACCTCTGGAGCAGAGGATCTGTGGCCCAAAGTTTCTGTGCACTGACTACATCCTGGGCGGGGAAGGAAGCTGCATGGGGCAGCTATAGGAGAGCCTAAGGGCAGGACTAGCTCTTTGGCTTCTGGACCAGCTACTCACCGGGGCACCTCGAGCACCAGCACTTCCCGCAGGACCAGGAGGTCCTACTTCTCCCTGGGGAGAGCCAGAGATGAGGAGATGAGAGATCAGAGTGGGGTCCCTCAGGAGCCAAGGGCACCCAGGAAGCCCTGCCTGTTTTTTCCTTGTTTCAGCCTCCCCTGCAGCTCTTCAGGGCCTTTCACCCCCAGTTCAGCTGCTCTGTCAAGCGGGGCACAGGGCCAGCGACTTTGCTGCTGAGAGGACCCCCACCCTTCACCCCTGCAGCACCAATGGCCGAGGGTGATGCATGATGAGTGTGGTGGATGTGCAAAGAGAAGATGCCATCTCTGGCAGGAAGTGAGAAGGAGCCTTGCTGGGGCATGGGGAGCAGATGGAGGAAGGCCAGGCACAACTCACCTTCTCGCCATTGGCACCCGCTGGGCCAGGAGGGCCGATAGGACCAGTCAGACCCTGGGAGAGAGAAGGCAGGGGTGAGGGAGGCAAGAGAATCACCGCACACTTGGAGCTATGCAGGGTCTCCCAGGCCTCAAACCCGGTGGGACTTGTGTTCTCTCCCATGGTCCCCAGAGCTCCCCAAAGTTCCCAGCTCTGACTGGGAAGTCCCTGTGGTTTTCTGTTCCTTCGCCAGAGTGCTGAAAATCCATGGCAACCCTGTACCTGTCCCACCTCAATCCCCAAGTCCCGCAACTAGCAGTCACTTACTCGTCCGCCATCCTTTCCAGGGGCTCCCTCAGGGCCTTTCTCACCAACATCACCCTGGAGAAGAGAAAAGCAGCTGCCTCAGGGGGCACTCCAGGACCCCTTTGGCAGCAGTCCCGCCCTGCTGGAATTCTGAGTCAGTTCCTGCCCAAGAAGGATTTGCTGTGGCCTCAGAAATAATGGAGTGAGGTGAAGGGATGGGGGCCAGGATGTCACTAAAAGGCTGAGAGCTTTGGAAGGAGGTCTCAAGCATCTCAAGAAAGGGAGACCAGGACCTTCATCCCCAGGCGCACAGAGAGTGAGGAATGGGGCAGAGCGGAGACTTTGGAGGGAGGCACGTTAAACCTGGTACTCACCCTGTCTCCCTTGGGCCCAGCGATACCTGCCGCTCCTCTCTCACCAGGCATTCCCTGCAGACCTGGCGGGCCCTGAGCCCCAGGGGGGCCAGCGGGGCCAGACGCGCCCTGGGCGGGAGGCAAGAGGAGTCTCGGTGGTGGCGCCTCCCCCAGAGCCCCAGTGTACACTGTCTGGGAAGCCAGTGCTTGTGCTTCCCAGACTCCTCTTTCCTTCCCTTCGTCTTCCCCTCATTCCTCCTACTTTTTCTCCTCCTGAGCCCCCTCCCTCTCACTCCCCACCGCAGTGCCTTCCAGGGCTGCCCAGAAGACTCCCCAGGTCTCAGCCTCACTCACTTTGGGACCATCTGTGCCGGGAGTGCCAGGGAGGCCCCGGGGACCCTGGAGGCCCTGGGCACCGGGAGATCCACGTTCCCCTGGGAAGCCACGTTCACCCTGTGGCAGACACGAGGGAGTCAGTCATTAAGCAGATGGGCAGGGCAGAGGCCAGGGAGAAGCAAGGAGGGAGGTAGGGAAGGGTGTGGGGTCCTGGGGCCAGGGCTGGGAGGTCCTGGCAGAATTGCAGAGAGCGGGCAGGCCCAAGGAGACCCCCGGCAAAGGTGACAACAGGACACTCACCCTGGGACCCACAAGGCCGGGGGCTCCAGCTTCGCCAGGAACACCCTGGAGAGCAAAGAAGGAGGTGAGAGTGATGATCCTGGCATCTGCTCCCCAGGGCAGCCATCCCACGGGGCAGAAGCAGCGAACACCTCCCAGGGAGAGCTGAGCTCAGACTGTGGTGTCTGTGCAGAGCTGGGATGAAGGTCTGGGATGGTCCGAGGCCTCACAGGCTCCTCATGCCTTACTGCCCCTGTCTCCTGTGCATCAGCTAAATAGGCTGCAGGCTCCAAGAGCCCCATACTCACCTGGTCACCTGGTTTTCCACCTTCACCAGGGGGACCGGGAGGGCCAGGAAGTCCCTAAAAGCCGGAATGAGAGTGACACATGTTAGCAGAGGAGTGAGATTCCTTCCCTGGCCCCTTTGGGAGGCATAGCACAAAGAAGACCTGAAGGGGACAGCAATGAGAGCCAGGAGGGCAAGGAAACCTCAGATCCCTGGCATCCCAACTGCTCCTCAGAGAGCCCTCGGCACGGGAAGGTCCTGGACAGAAATCTGCGTCCAGCCACCTACCTGGAACCCAGATGGCCCAGGAGCACCCTGCTCGCCTCGTTCACCAGCAGGTCCCTGTAGAGGAAAAGAGAAGGGAAGCTGAGCAAAGCCTTCCAAGGAACCTGAGAGCCACAGCCAGAGGGGCCCTGCTGAGAGCCACAGCGGTTGGCAGGGTGGGCAGGATGGATGCCCTCCTGCGCCATCCAGCCACGATGTGCTGTATGCCTCCCTCCCACCGATCCACTAACGCTGTCCACCAGGGTAGGGTCCATACTGCCACCTGGACACCGCATCTCAGCTTGGAATGGGTGTATTTTAGTTCAACCCAGACCCACATCTGTCAGCTCCGTTACTAGGAGGCATTGAGGTTGCCCTGCCTCTACCCTCCAAGTCCCTGCCCACAGAGCCACCCAGAGAGGCTGGGTAGGTACTTACAGCGGGGCCAGGAGGCCCTGCAGCACCTGTCTCACCATCTTTGCCAGGAAGACCCTAGAAGGCAGAGAAAAAGATCACGTAATGACTTACACCTTTCTCCAGGTCAGCAGTCAACCCGGGACTACTGGGCCCAGACTCTGGTCCAGGATTTTCAGATCTCCACGATCCCCCAACTGAACTCCATTTCTGCCCTTCTTTGACCTTCCTTCACTGGCCCCTTCATTATCTCCACCTTTCTCCATGGAAGGATCCCCATTTCCTCAGCCAGATGACTCCGGCAGCCAGAAGTCTCCCTGGGTGGATCCCAAGGCCCTGGCCCAGTGTAGGCTCAGCCATAGGAATCAACTCTTGTGAACTAAGATCCCAAGATCACACCAAGGGAGGACCCCTCCGTCCCCTGCTGGTGTCCAGCCAACACCAAGCCAAGGGCACAGGGTGGGTACTTACTCTTAGACCAGGAGCACCAGCCAGTCCCTTCTCACCAGCTTTGCCAGGCTCACCCTGGAGGAAGAAGAAAGCAGGACCATGAAGTGGGGGCGGGGGTTGTGGAGGGAGTGGGGGGTAGAGCAGGCTGGGGACACTGGGGCTTGGAGCTACATCCTGACGGGCAGCAGAGGATAAAGCCAAGTATCAGTCCCTTCTGTTATATTCAGAAGCAACCAGGCCACCAGGCATTTCCCTGTGGCACAGTGCCATCGCAGTGACATCCTGAACCTCGAAGGGGCCCTTCTTGTCCTGATCACATGCACTTCTGTAGGACACAGGAGGCCAGAGATCCCACCATCACGGTCCCTGGGTTAACTCTGTTCAGAATCCCACCCTTTCTCCAAGGACCAAGGAGGGAGGCAGCACTGCCCAAAAGGAAATAGAAAAGCGAATCATCACTTACATTGGCACCTTTGGGGCCAGGGAAACCCATGACTCCAGGCTGCCCACGAGCCCCCTGAGGACCTGGAGGTCCAGGGCGTCCATCTTCACCAGGAGCTCCCTGAAAAAGACAATGCCATTCTCAGAATATAAACTCTCTGACCTCTTCCATCCATCAACATGTACTAAGTGTCTACTGTGTGGCAGGCACAGGACGAGGCACAGGTCACACACATGGCATCTCGGATTGACCAAGCCTGTGCCCAGCAACCCTGTCGGCACACCTGGGCCGTCTACAGCAAGGTGCTCTGAGCTCAGAAGTCTGCCCCTGAAAGCGCACACTGGGTTTTGCCTTTCCCAGGAGAGGCCTCCAAATGATTCGGGAGGGGCATTTTCAGAGCTCACAGTGCGTGCACAGGCCGCCCCAGAGCCCACCCTCTTTCCCCTGCCCCAGTTCTCAAACTTCACATCATTCCAGCCTCACCCGACCCAACTCCTTCCCACCAGCTCCCCCAGAAACCCCCCACTCTCCCAGCAGCCCCAGGATGAGGGACTCACTGATGGGCCGACTTTGCCTTGAGGACCAGCATCGCCAGGGCGACCAGTGAGACCCTGCATTCAAGAGAGAGAAGAGCGTGGTGTCAAGGGCAGGTCCAGGACCTCCCAAACCTGGGAGCACAGGCTGGAGAGAGTGGGCAAGAGGAGCACAGGGTCTGTGCAGAACTCAAAGCCAAGGGCAGGAGCAGCTGCCCTACTCACCCGGGCTCCAGGAAGGCCAGGTTCTCCAGGACGGCCAGGGTCACCATTGGCGCCCTTGGGGCCAGCAAGCCCACTGGGCCCTCGCTCTCCAGGGGCTCCCTGCACCAGAGAAGACAGGGAGTTGGTGGGATTCCTTGCAACCAGGGTGCGAGGAAGGCCCAACCCTTGTTTCCCCACTCACCTTGGGACCGGCCAGACCATCCTGACCTGGGAAACCGCGGTTGCCAGGAGCACCCTGGGGAGGGATGGGAAGGAGGCAGGAAGTTAAAATAGCTCCTCACCCAGCAGGCTCCGGGGGTCCATCCCATCTGTCCACCAACCACAATTTGTTTGGAGTGGGAGCCACAGTCTGCAAGATTCTGAGAGGTTAATTTCTTGGGCCTACCCCACCTTTCTGGGAAGGAGTTCATTGTTTTGTGTCATCATGAGGGTAGAGGGCACAAACAGGATAAGGATCTCTTGTCTCCTTGGTGGTGGGTGGAGAAGAGGAGTATGCTTTCCGTAAAGTCATGGGACTTGGCAAGAATTCCACAAGACTGGTTTAGCAGATGGGACACTTCTTGTCCACTTACTCTCTCTCCAGGGGGACCAATGGGCCCAACGCCGCCGGGCTCTCCGCGAGCACCTCTTTTGCCTTCTTCACCAGCAGGACCAGGAGCTCCCTGGGGGCCAGCAGGGCCCTGAGGACCAAAACAGAGAAAAACAGGGTGAGTCTTCTCCTGGCCTTGGGGCAAGCACTGCTTCATGCGCAGAAGTGAACGTGCCAACATTTCAGGGCCAGGGGACCTGGGGAAGGAGAGCCGTATGGAACCATCATGGAAAAGAAGTGACCCAGGGGAGAGAGACAGTGTAAAATTCAGTGTTCACACTGGGTGCAGCTATCAGGGTCCTTTTAGCCCCATGAAGCCTACTTGTGCAGGTACAATGGGAGAGAGCCTGGGATGGGTGATGGCTCCAGGAGAGGGACAGTGGGCTGGGGGATGCTCTGCGCGCCAGGGCAGCAGCGAGCAAGACAGGACTGGCGAGCAGATACTCACAGGTTCTCCCTTCGGGCCTTGTTCACCTTTGAAGCCAGCAATACCAGGCTCACCCTGAATGAAGGAGAGAAGCAGACACTCGCATTGGGTTTTCTCCACGGAGCCTGCCCACCTCCAGAAACGCTATGAAAAGTGCCCAGAGGACACTGGGGTGAGGCCAGGGCAGGAGAGCACGAGAGGAAGAGGGAACACCAGGGCCACTTTGGTTCTTACCGTCTGACCTTTTGGACCCAGAGGACCTGTTGCACCTTGAGGACCGGGAGGACCACGGGGCCCAGGGAAGCCAGGAGCACCAGCAATCCCAGGAGCACCCTGTTAGCATGAGTAGAAGACAGGCGCATCAGGAGAGAGGGGCAGAAGGGTCGCACCTACCTGAAGAAACAGCCTAGGGCAGCACTCACAGCAGATCCTTTGGCTCCAGGGATGCCATCAGTTCCGGGGTTTCCCTGAGCAAGGAGAGAGTCATTGTAAAATATGCAGTGGAGGATGAACCCCAGGTACCTGCCAGCCCTCCAGGTCCCCGTCCAGGGCACTGGGATAGATGCCATCCACTCGGGGATGTTCCTACTGCGTGTTTCAAGGGAGGACTGGGGACAGAGGGAGCCATGCCTGGAGGTCAGAGGGCAGGCACTGGCCAGAGGAAGGTCTGGTGTTTGGGGCCCATGCCCTCCAGAGGGGTCCGCGGAGTCAGGAGCACCCAGGCCATGGACCTCAGACCCCCAAAGCAAAGAGAGGCTGCACTTACAGAAGCACCAGCAGGCCCAGGGGACCCGGGGTTGCCAGGTTCCCCTCGGGGACCTTGAGCGCCTTCAGGACCACGGGCGCCAGTGGGGCCGGCCTCACCCTGGGAAGAGACCAGAGGATGAAGGGAAGAGCAGAGAGCACAGACCTCCAATGTCAGGGCAGCAGTTCAGGGGCAGCTGCTTGAGTGTGTAATTATGTGTATACCAGTCCTACATGTGAGCACGTGTGTTCACACATGTTCACATGCAGGTCTCACTCATTTTTGTCCCCACCAGACTGAGCTGGATGACTTCCCCCTGCCTTCTCCCCTCTTCTCCTGGTCCCCACACAGACACAGCCACACAGTTGCTTTCTTAGTTATAGTAACAGGCAGCCCGCTGGGTCTGCCAGCACCTTTCAGAGGGCCTGGGTTCAAGGACATTGTGCAATCCAGCACTGTGTGATAATGACAGATGGCCTAGATGGCCAGGCTCTGCCGTCTCTCCTCCCCCGTCCTATTTTTCTACTCATGGAGGAACACAGGCTTGGGGTGGCAACTTCCCAGTCCCCTGGCCTTCTGCTTCCTCTAGCACTGCGGCTCAGGGCACTGCTTCGTTCCTCTCGGCTGAGCAATCAGTGTCTGAAGCACCTGGGAGCCAGGGCAGAAGAGAGCTGGGACAGGCGACCCGCTCCTCATCCTGCTCCAACTGCGGTCTAATTCTCCTCCGCCTCTGGCAGCCCCTTCCCCCACAAAATGACTCTGCTTTATTTCCCTTTTTTCCTGAAAGTTACAACTCGCTGAGATCGGGCTTGCTGGACGAGGGAGTCCCTGGGGAGGGCTGCTGACCTGGAGAGAGGGCAGAGCCTCCTTAGGTTTCTTCTCGGAACATTCTTGCTTCACTCTTGTAATTATTATTTTCTAAAGGTCAGGCCCCCTCACCTTCCGCTGTCCCTCTTCACAATGAGTCTCCTTCACCCAGCTCGCTGGGCCTCAGACACTGTCTGGTTGCCATGGAAACCTCCAGGAGGGGAAAAGCAACCTGATGCCAGTGACACACGGAGGCTCCTTATTCATTCCCAGGGACGTTCACACTGGAATCCCTCCTGGGTGAGGGGGCCTTTCCCTGAACTGGCTGGCCTCCCACTGGCCTCTATTAATCTTTAGAAGAACTCCATTAACAGGGGTGGCTTGGAGGAGGCCAGCACCCAAGTGAAGCAGAAATGCGGAGGGGACAGAGGCCAGCAAGGTGCCCTCTCCCCCACCCACTTTCCTCCAGCTCCCTCGGGTTGCCCAGCTTCTGGATCTCCCTGGCTTGTCTTCTCTCCTTGCTGCTTTCGTTTTCTGCTCCCGCCAGGGTCTCCAGGATCTCCCCATATCTCTCTCTCCCTACTCTCAAGCTGTAACTGGACCTCCAGCTTCTATCATCCCATCTTATTCTCCTTCCAGAGAGCAACTCTAGAAAACCCAGCTGCTTTCTTTCCTATGTGGGGAGCTGCAGTGGGTAGAAGAGGAGAGACGTCTCAGAAGGAAAGTGGGGTGTCAAGGGGCCCCTAGCAAGGGTTTTGGGAAAGGGGTGCTTCTGAGGGACTCAGGGAGCCGGGCACGCACCTTGGCACCAGGAGCACCAGGGAAGCCTGGACCACCAGCTGGACCAACGGGACCCTGGAGAGAGAAAGGGATGGAGAGGTGAAGCCACATGGACTCCTTCTGGCCCCCAAAGGAGACACCTCCCTAGCTCATGCTTCCCCCACCTTTCTACTGATTTTGCTCTATGTCCATTGTGGCCAAAATTCCCTGGACAGAAATTGTCCCCATTGTCTGCATCCCCAGGGAATGCCAGAGAAATCCTTCTCTTTGCCTGGCTTCAGAAGGCAAAGTAAATTTTTGTCTATACATGTAGTGAGAAGCAGATTCTTTTTGGACATCCCTCCTCATGATTTAAAGCAAAAAAAAAATTTTTTTAAAGGGTTGGGGATGTAACTCAGTGCAAAGACACTGAGTTCAATCCCTAGTACTGAAGGAAAAAAAAAAAAAAGACACAAAACTGCCTACAGGGAGCTGAAAAGAGTGAAGCTTCTAAGGCTGTCACCAACATGCCCAAGGCACGTTCCTCCTCCTCCTTCTTCCTTTCCAACACTAGTGAGTACAGCGCAAAACTTGCAGGCTTCTCGGGGCCGCTTAAGGGCGCTGAACAACCACGAGCACCCGCTGAGGACAAAGTGGTGGCTGAACTTACCGGAGGCCCAGCAGGTCCTGGCTGGCCATCGTTGCCTCGGGCACCCTGGGGGAGCAAGGAAGAAGAGCCACGTGAGTCGTGTGCACAGGTCCAGAGTCCCACTCCACGGAGTGGCATGCACCCTCCCAGAAAATGTGGGTGACACTGTGCTGGTATCCCTGGGCTGAGCCGGAGGAGGACGGCAGAGCATGAGCTGTAGGACAGCCCGCCGCCGGAACCTGCCGTGGCGTTGGTGTGGCCGGGTGATCAGAGAGCAGCGGTGGCCTTGTTCTCATGCTTAATGAACCCTGGCTAATTTCCCAACCCGCCCTTCATTTCTGAAACTTCAGTTTAGACCCCAAATATCCCTAATTCAAAGGCTGAGTTATTGTTTAGTGACTCAGTGAACCAAGTGAAAGGAAAATGAACTAGCCAAGTGGCAACCTTGCTTCAGTGTTTGCTGACCACACAGAGGGAGCCTGCTTGGTTAAGGCTCTGCTGAGACCACCCCCTGGTTAACTCCAGGTTGCCTCTGTGCTCTGCCTTCCCAGACAACTTATTCTTGAGGAAAACAAAGATGCTCACGGGGTGTCTCCCACTGGCCTAGGAAGCAGTTGCTTGATGGAGACGGAGCACTAGCAAAGGTCCAGAACCACATCAGAGCATCTGCCCTTGACACTTAGCTCCAGAGAAGGCGAGGCTGCCAGTGTCTTCTCAGCAGGCCTCCAACTTCAGTGAGTTCCCCTGTTTGTGGAGAGTTTCCCTGTCTGTCTCAAGGCCCTCTAAGGCCAGGGAACTCTTCTCTAACTCCAGGAGCCATCGGCCTGGCAATCTGGTGCTTGGCAGGGGACCCTAGAATGTCAGGAGGGGATACTTCCCCAGATGAGTCTGGTCTGCCAGTCTCCGCCCCCTCTCAGAAGCCAAAGAAGAGGATGTTTTGCAGGACTTCACACTTTAATACTTGGGCAATGGTCCATTTCTCCTGAATGAAACCATCTAGACTGGAAGCCAACAGGAAGGCAAGACAAGACTTAGCAGAAGAAAAACCAGAGGGAAGACACAGCTTCAGTATTTCTGCAGCCCTCCAGGGCTGAGCAGAATGCTCTAGGAAGCTTTGTTCTTAAGAATCCCCAAGGTCGGCCAGCATAGAGCCAGGGCTGGCCATGAGAAGGGAACTGCCATGCTGCCCTGAGAGTCCTGCGCCAGGCCTGGGCCTGCATCTGCAGCTGTCCCTGCGGCAGCGCTAGGAGGAGGGCAGTCCGGCCCAAGGGAGAGAGCTACATGAGTTTGCCTGCGCCTGGGGCTGCACAGCCACATCCTGGACGGCCGGGCCCAGCAGGCCACCAGGAGACCCCAGAACAGGGACTTGGGTAGAGCAGGGCTCAAAAACGACAGAGTCCGTCTTCTAAGCCAAATCTTACACACACAGTTCCGGCCCGACTACTGTGGGGACAGGAACCAGCAAGGACAGGCAGGGACCCAGGAAGGAGGAAGAGAGTGGCAGGGGTGCAGCTCGGCCTTGCCCCTCCCTAGACAGGCCCACTGTGGCTCGCAGAACCCGAAGTCACGGTCCTGCTGACCCCTAGAAGCAACAGTGTTTTCTGGCAGCCCAGACCGCTCATCATCTCACAAAGTGACCCTGGGACGCTGGGGATTTAGCTCAGTGATTAAAGTGCTTGCCTTGTAAGCACAAGGACCTGAGTTCGATCCCCAGCACCAAAAAAAAAAAAAAAGTGACCCTGGGACAAGGCAGGATGGCAGCTCGGGCTCACAAGTGGGGCTTGAGGCTGCTCATTATTTCACTGATCTGCTCTTGAGGGAAATGTCTGCCAACAGACACATCATCTGGCAAGCAGCACCAATGAGTGCAGCTGGTTTATTCTGGCTCGCCCTGCACAGACGCGGAGGAGGAGCCTCTGAGCTTGGGTGGCGGGGCATGGGAGCACCAGAAAGCATAATCTTTCTTAAACGCGGCTTTCATCACATCACCCGCCTGACAAAACACCTACGAGGCTTCTCTTCCGCTGAGGGATCCAAGCTAACTGCCTCCATCTGGCCCCTGCACCTCCACTGGCTGCCAGCCCCCACGCTTGTCACTTCCCACAGCAACTAGAGGCCGATGGAGTCCGAGGCCGCAGAGCACCACTTGTCTTAAACTATTTAACCTTTCTGTGCCTCAGTTTCCTCTTCTCTACCATTGGGAAAAGAACAGAAACCACCTCACAGGGGAAGATTAAACAAAGCAAAGCATATAGGTATTAAACGAAGGGAGTGCCCATGAGATGGAGGCCATCGGTGTATCACACACCACTAGTGCGCATCAAGTGATGCCAGACTCTGTTACCCTTTTCTAGGGCACCGTCACTGAAGCAACCACCAAGAGCAGAGTGGCACAGCGTTCCAGCATACACTCCACCTGGACTGATGGGGAGGGTGGAGGCTGCTGACGGGCTACCTGAGCCCTCCCCCGGCCCTTTCTCCTTGTATGGTGCAGGCTCTGCCTGGGATTCTTTCTTGGGCATGCTCAGGGTGTGTTCTTCTGGGATGATGAAGCTTTCTATACCTCAGTGAGCTGTTCTGAGGGTCAAGTGAAATAAGCTTGTAAATGCTAAAGCGCTGGGGATATGATGGCATTTGGATTTGTGGATGACTCACCGCAGCACCGGCAGGGCCAGTCCGTCCTCTCTCACCAGGCAGGCCGCGGGGACCCTGGAAGACACACAGCCCGAGCACAAGTTGGCTTAACAGTGCTCTGTGTGGTGACTACTACCCTCAGGCACTTCCCAGACTTGGGAGGCAAGAGTGAGGCTCCCCTGAGTGCCACCTTGCTGGCCAGCCCACCACCCCCCAGACGTGTCACAGGGCAGACCCTGCAAACACACCTGTTGCTCCCTATAGGGACCCTTGAGGATAAACACAATGTTTAAAAACTGAAGCATACATTAACGTGTGAACACAGTGATTGCAAGGAAATGTTGGTGAAATCTTGAATAAACCATCTATCTATTACATGTTGCTGTTTGCTCACAATCAGATCAAGTGTGAATCAGATTGCTGCCGTTTGCTTATAATCAAATGAAAAACTGAAAATCTACTTTGCACAAAGGGAGTGCAGGCGTTTGAAGTGCAGCCACCTGACAGGCCCTGGGGGCGTCTCTACAGTGAGTGCCCGTGGCCTTCCTGGGGAACACTCTCTTACTCACCATGGGGCCTGGAGAGCCATTCTCCCCAGGTGAGCCACTCTCGCCCTGGAAAAAGATATACAAGGTCAGTGTTGGGGCTCTAAGAAAGGCCTGGAGTCTCAGCCCACACTCTCCGGCTTCACAGCGATGAGGGACAATTCCTCAAGCTCTTGGGCCTGTTGTTCGTCCACCAGGATCCCAGCGCCATTTGGTCGTCCTAACCTCGTAAGCCCCACAGCATGTGCCTGGCTGGACAGAAAGTCTTGTTGTTGCCCAAGCCCGACCCCTCACCTTCACTCCTGGGGCACCAGCTTCTCCCTTAGCACCATCTAGGCCTGGGTAACCCTAAGAAATAAGAGAAAGCACTTGATCACATTCTGGAACCCAAACAAGAAGAAATACACACACCCCAAAGTCCCCTTCTCCCCCGAGCAGCCCCTTCCTTCCGATAACCTCACCCACGACACTTACTCTGTGACCTTTGACACCAGGAAGGCCTGGGGTTCCTGGGAAGCCACGAGCACCCTGCAATCCAAAGAGGAGACACTCAGGACACAGGTAAAATGGAGTAAAGTCTTCGCTGAGCTGCTGGAGAGCCTGCAGAGCCAGCTCACTTGGGCCACCAGGGAGAAACACGCACCCCAGCAGCGGGACAGCTCGTTTAGCCAAAGCCAGAACGCCCCAACCCTGCCTCCCCAGTCTTGTGTTCACACACATGATGGCCAGCATTATGAAGGCGGCAGGCTTCATTAGTACCCGGCTTTGGACTGAAGTAATTAAACTGGATGAGTTGGATGGTGCAAGGAAGAAGACAAGGGAAAGACTTTTGAGGCTGGGAAAGGTGGGGCTTTACCTGAGGGCCAGGTGGGCCTCTTTCACCAGATTTTCCAGGCTTTCCAGCTTCACCCTGGAGAGAGAGACAGATGTCACTGTCCTTAGAAGATGCACCAGTATGGTGGGTGTGCTCCAGAGCGATATCTCTCCCCCGGCCCACCTGTCTACTCATCTCCCCCACTTCCTTCAGATGCCTGCTCCCTGCATGCCTCTCACGGGTCACAGTTATTCTCTTGGTCTTTGCCGGCCTCTGACTCCCCCCCACAGGCTGTTGCTCTCTTCTACCAGGTTCTGCTGACTGGGCTAGTGTGCCCTGACCTCAAGAGACTTCACCGTCTAATGCTATTCATAAAAGGAGCTTGGAAGCCAACTCTTGTCTCTGATTTGCTTGCATCCTCTGCAGACATCCTGACTCGGGCTGAGCTTTTTCTAACTCATTTACAATTGAGATAATGTTGGGGTGTTGAGTGATTCTCTCTTTGTTTTTCCTTCTTTACATCTTTCTGCCTTGTGTTTTTCTTCTCCCTTCTCTCACTTCTCAATTTCCCTTCCTGGGGCTAATGATGTTTTAATTATTTCCCTTCTTATTGGACCCAAAGCAGGCTCCAGGGAACTCACAAGCTAAGTCTCAGGTGGGCACAGGCAGTGGGCAGAGCTGGAGTTTAGCACTGACCATCCTGCCGCTTGCGGCACTGCTACCCTGGTGCCTCCCTCCTCCCTCCAGCACACAGGCTTTGTGGGCCCTTTCAGAGGAGCAGCTCATTTGACTATGCAGGTGTACTCACATCGTCACCAGGTTTTCCAGGGGGGCCAGGAGGACCCCGGGGACCCATGGGACCCTACAAACAAAGCAAGAGAGTTTAAGAGATGGTTAGAGGGGGTGGCATTTAACAGTGGACAAAACTCTGGGATGGTAGTTTTGGAAGCCAGTTCTCCTAGGAAGAAGAAAGAAATGTCAGAGCAATGCGCAGAGTAGATCATAGTAGGATGTAGAAGATAGCACAGACCACAGCAACCCCTAGAGAGGGGACTGTCATGACAGTTCCTGGTGGTCTTGCCACATTTGGTTCTCTGCCAGCGTTCCTGGATTGCTATGGAGTGACACCTCAGTTTCCCTCAGACCGCTCTGCTGTGGGAAAAGCTAGTGGAGCCTGGCAGGGAGGATCCAGGGGACAGGTCATCAGAGGCCCTGGAGAGGGGGATGGATACAGGCACTCACAGAGACGCCAGGCTCGCCGGGTTCACCAGGATTGCCTTGAAATCCTTGAGGGCCCTAGAAAATAAAGCGAGGACACCAGGTTGACTCCCACAGACTGTGTTAAAACATCAAAGAACTTGACAAGCATGCAAAACACTCCAAGAGAGAAAGACCCAATACTTACAGGAGCACCAGCAGGGCCTGGAGGGCCTCGAGGTCCCATGGGGCCCTGCATTGGAACAGAAAATGAGAGGCTTACCGGAAGTGCTGCACCAGCACCCTCTGGGGGCCGCCTCCACCCAGTCAGAAGTCCAGACACAGGACAAGAAGATGCTCCATGGGCGGGGGGCGACGGGGGCTACTCCCTCTCACTTCCCACTCCACACGCCACCATCTATTTTTATTTATAGGCACTGTTTAGATGGAGAAGCTGGCCTTGCTTTCTCCTGGACAGCAGCCATGTTTACTAAAGTCTGAGTTTCATTTAACATGTGCCAAGTCAGAGCTGCGGGGCTGAGATTTCCCGCTGGAAGTCTTGCGGATGCTGGAGAACAGTAGCTGCTGTCTGCATTCTTCAGTTCTCATTCCAAGAGCAACAGCAATTGACCTTCTAATACATCAGCTATATGCACCTCTCCATCCCCATTCTTCTTAGTCACTCCAGTACATCATTAAAACTGGCATCCATCACCATTAAAGGCCAAATGTTTGGGACTAAATAGACGGGGGGTTATATAACTAATGGAGAAGAGCTGCTCTGAGCAACTATCTACAAAGCAGAGGTTGTTGGTTTCTCTGGCTCTTCTTGTCTTTTGGGCTGCAAAAAACTGCTGTCTTTTCTTACCATCGGTCCTTGCATTACTCCCATCTGGGCACCACCAGCTTTCTCATCAAACCCTCCAGCCATCTGGGCAGCAAAGTTCTGCAAAATCAACCCAACCACATTAGGAAGCTGAGAGGCCCAAGGCCATTCCTGCTTGCTAGAAAGCTGTATCTGTAGAGAAAGAACTCTACTTAGACAATCTCTGATTGTTAGAGACTATCTGGACATGGGCCCAAATTAGCAATGATGTCTGAGAAATAGTTTTGGGAATGTGCTAGTAAATGACAGTGGTGAAATAATTTCCCTGGAAGGTGAAGCATTATTTGGAGGAATATCAGTTCCTTGTGTTTCATTTTATAGAGTTGTTTTTATATCCTAAGGCTACTGCATACATTATTTAACATATATTGAGAAACATAACCAAAACATCACTTTTAAAGGTGTTCTTTATTCTCTAAGAATTTAATGCCAAGCAAACAACTAAACTCAACAGTCTTGAAATATTTCGGAAAGGGTTGGAGTAGGTATCTGAGAGCCAATTTAAGTTGAAGAATTTAAAACACAGCAAACATCAAAATGGCAAACCTGCAAAAACTGGGCAATAATATAATTTGTTGACTGGTTTGATTCCAAACACGATGTTAGCCACACACCTTCCCTCAGTGGGGCTCTTTCATGAGAATGAATAGCTGCTTGGAATGTACTTGGCAAGAATCAAGAATAAATGTCTTCCAAGGACACTGGTCACTCCTCTTCCAGAGAAATACAAGCGCCCAGTCATTCTGTCCCCAGGCCCCTACACTCGCCCCTAAGAATCAACCACACCGTTCAGATACCAGGAAGCCAGGCAACTGAAGACATTCTTTACAGAAACCCAATGAGTGAGAAAAAAGTCAGCCTCAGCCTCACAGTCTCACACCTAATATGTGATTCTGCTCAATTACAGGCCTGAGGGTAAACCCTGTGGTCAGGCTATGTATACACTGCTGGCAGCCCTGGGAGCTGGCCAGGTAAGTGCAAGTAGCAATTTAGAAGTCGCATTTCTGAAGGGACGGTCAAAAAGGGGAAATAAGGATACTTACTCCACCAAGGCCAGGGGGACCAGGGGGCCCAGGAGGACCGGGGGGGCCAGGATTTCCAGGGGTCCCAGGCTCTCCATCTCTGCCGCGAGGTCCAGGAGCACCCTTGGCAGAAAGAGAAAAAGGGATCTGTATGAAGCAGTGCTTCTGTTCAGGGGCAGCTCTTGGGGAGCTAGTCAGGTATGTGGTGGGCCTGGGAGGACCTGGGAGTCTACAGATATCAAGCATTGTGGCTCTCTACTCACTTTTTCACCTTTGTCACCACGATCACCTCTGGGTCCTTGTTCACCTGCAGGTCCCTGAAGGTAAAGGACACAGTGAGATGACAGCAAGTCCAGGAGCCTGCAGATTAATAACTCAGAGGTGTTAAGGGAGGGATGAGGGAAAGGATTTCTCTTTTTCTTACCTGAGGCCCAGGAGGTCCTTTGGGTCCTATGATCTATGAGAGGAAGACCCACAGAATGGCTGGTTAGAGCAGTGCCCAGGACGTGAGCCTTTAGGATAACAGATGTACTGCACATAAGGATAATTCATACTTACGTCCTTGATGTCTCCAGGTTCTCCTTTCTGGCCCTGAAACAGGAAATATGCCCAAGGTTAGCTGAGTAAGTCCACTAAGCCCCAAATACAACACCTGCCCCGCAGCCCCAGGGTGGGGTTACCATCTTCTGATGTCTAAAGAATCACAGGTTGCATCAACATTTCATTGCCTCAGAAGAAGGAAATATAAATGGGGGTGTCTTACCTTTGGTCCTGGTTTCCCTGCATGGGGAAAAAATAGAGAAGGAGAAGGTAAGACTTGTAAGATGGGTAAGCACCAGTTCTTGCCTCTTTAGAGGATAAAACAAAGAAAAGGACAAAACCAAGGGAGGAGGCAGCCTCCAGCTACTGCACACCAAACCTCTCTGTTGAGGTTTTAGGGTCTCTGGTGGCCCTGGGGTTGCTGAGGACCCAGGAGGAATGGAGGTGCCCCAGACCTTGTTATTCAGAAAGCAGGCTTCATGCAAAAGAATGGAGCAAGAGCAAAATAAAGCAAAAAATAGAGAGCTCAGGGGTTAGGAATTTAGCTCAGTGGTAGAGCCCTTGCCTAGCAAGTGCAAGGCCCTGAGATGGATCCCCAGCACCAAAAAAAAATCCAACAAAAAAAACCCCACAAAACTCAGATGGAATCAGCCACCGCCACCAAGAAAGAAAGCTCAGAAATTTTAGTCTCTCTTTGCCCCACAGGGCAGAGGGCAGGAAACCCTTCCCAAACCCCAAGCCTTCCCAGAAGAGTTAGGGACTTAGCAAGTCTTACATTAAAGCTGGGCTCCTTGAAGCAAGCACCAAAAAAAGAGCAGGACAGAGGAATTACAAAGAGCATCGAAGCCAGGGTCAACCCAAATCCTAGCCCATCCTTCCAGCCCCCTCCACAGCAGCACAATCCCACAGGCAGTCAACACTTCATTGACATGGGCCCTTCAGAAGGATGGGGCATGTGTACCATAAAAGGAGCCCATGTTGAGGAAGTGTTAGGAAAGGCAACTTCTCTGATCCCCTTTCATCTGTCCTCTCTACTAGAACAGAAAAGGATCTGTGAGTCAACCAAGAAACCCAAAAATCCGTCCTGTCACCGTGCGGGAAGACAAGACATCTGTCCGAGTGCTGAGGAAGGGGTCACCTGCAGGCATGTCATCTACCAGCACTGGTTCTAGCTGAGAGTTAATAACTACGCACCTGAGTGCAGATATCAGCACACTGTGCCATCTCCATCTTTCCTCACCCAGCTCCCAGGCCCTCCTCCAGCTGACCATCTAATTGGTGGCCAGCTCTGAGGCAGATCACAGCAAAGATAAAACACCACCAATGTTGCATACCTCAGAGAGGAAGCCTGCCTCATCTGTGCCCCCACTCACTGGCCTCAGTGGCAGAGGTTCCTCTGCACTGAGGGCAACACACTTGCAGGTCTTCTATAGAGAAGAGAAGATGTGGGAGACAGCGGAGGAATTAATTCAATGTGACTCTAGTCAGTTGCAGAGAAGATTCCAGAGAGGATACTTGTGTAGAATCACTTTTACACTTCCACAGGTGCCAGAAGCCCGCCTTTGGGGGCTGTTGGTGAGGAAGCACCCCTCTAATGTCCCAGGCTCCCTAAGTTCCAACCTGCAAGTGAGAAGTGGCCTTTCCTTTCTGCCCCAGCTTCTGGGGTCCCATGGATAATCAGCCCCTCTGCTATGCAGAAATGGTTGACATCCATGGGAAGCAATCGCTGTGGCTGCAAGTAATTTATTTATGTTGAACAAGAAATAAATAAATTACGACCACTGGCAGTGGCGCGGTCAGTCAGGCAGATGGGGCAGCACTCTCCGAAGGGGATCTCAGAGTTGAGGCAGTCTTTCATGTCTTCACAGATCATATCATCACAGAGGACAAACCCACTGTCACAGACACAGATCCGGCAGGGCTCGGGCTTCCACACATCTTTATCGTCATACCTCTCCCCATCCTGAAAGCAGCTGCCATCCTTCTCTGCACCAAGTAGGGTGGGGGAAGCAGAAATGGAGGGCAGGAGACAAGAGCCGAGAGAAAGAGAAAGAGTTGCGGTCAACTCGATGTAGTCCAAAGGCTGAAGAACAGCGGCTCAGGCCCCACCAACAGAAAGAACTTTATTCTTCTATAATACCCATTTCTCTACATTGCACAAATATTTATTATGAACCTTTCATTGTGCTGTCTGTTCAACAGCACGGGACAGTCCTGACCCGCAGTGAAGAGGAGGAGGTTACTGGGCTACGCTACATATAGTCTCTTCTTCCTCCCAGTATGGGGGAGACATAGTGATGGGGGCACAAATTGGGAGGGGAGGAGGGGATGAGCCCTGAACTCCTAGGAACCAAGGAAGGAAAAGATTCAGGAGCCAAGAGGTCTTTTTTTATTTTTCCAGGAATTACGGAATTTGTTAAAGACACCTGACAGCTCAAATTCAAAGGGAATGTAAAAAATTCCACCCACAAAAGTCAGAATCTACAAACAGCCAGCCTCCACAAAATAGACACACAAAGGGAGGGGGACAGTGAAAGGAGGAGCTATTATTAGGCTATTTCCCATTGTTTAAACCACATTAGGATTAGGATTAATGGGGGGCGGTGCAGGCCCATTCCACACACTTGGGGCCACACCAGGTTACTAAATGTCTTGAAAGGCAAGCTGGACCCAAAGGTTGCCAGGCTGACCTCCAGGCGTACCGCTTCCGGGAGAGACCCTGCCTCCACCTAGAGACAGCACCCCATTCGCAGGCAGGAGGCTCTGAAGCCCGGGCATCGGCTGGGATTAGCCAGACCAGTCCTGGCGTCCTCCAAGAATGCAGACGAAGAAGAGGGCTGATTGGCCCCCTCCGCCAGCGCCCTGCCGTCTGGAATTCGCACAGCAGCCGCAGCCTGCGCTGACAGGAGCGCTCCTGAGAGCGCCGAGGGCCGCCGCGCCGCACCGCGTGCCAGGGAGCGCCGGCGCTGTTTTTGTCATCAGCATCCCCAGCGCCCGGGCAAGAGCTGGGGATGAATAATAGGAAAGGGCCGCAAACCCGGCGGGCGTGGAGAGAAACAAGCCCGCTCACTGCACTGTAAGGACAGTGAAAACCTAAAGACAAACATTTCTTTTTTCTTTTCCATTAGAAGAAATCCCAGCCTTTAGGCAAAATAATCACAGGCAGCGAGAGGGGATCACAATGCCGGAGCTGTTGGGACACACCGCTAAAATAGCTAGAGGTGTAGAATGCACGGGGCGGGGGGCTGGTTGGGGGTTCGGTTAAAGGTGTCCAGTAGGGACTAAAAATGAACCTACTCTCACCCAAGAGGGCCCAGGGAGGGAAGGGGAAGGTGCGGGGAGGGCGTGCGTCGCGAGAACGGATCCGATTTCCCGGGAAGGGCGCAGGGGCGGGGCGGGCAGCGCTGGGTGTGAGAGCCGCTGGCTGACTCTTTCTGTGGCTGCGGCCCTGGACGCGGCTCTTCTGCAGGGGAGTGTAAAAAGCGGCATTAAATGACTGCCCCAGAGAGGAGCCAGCACCGTAACCGGATCTCCTAGGTGTGGACGGAGGAGGCCAGCCCCACCGTAAATGCTCGGTGAAAACGGCTGCAGATAGTATCCCGGCGCGCCTGATCCGGTTCCCCTCATTACCGCAGCGCGGTACAAGTGATTCTTTGTGGCGAGCCAATTAAAAAGCTACCTCTTTCGGGGAACTGTTTTGCTTCGCCGCCGCTTTGCGCGAAGCTGGACCCCGGGAGGTGGCGGCGGGCGGGTACAGGGGGCCATTGTGGGAGAGGAGGTCGGGGAGACCAGGGGAACCCACCGGACCTCGCCTCCCATGAATGGGGCTTTTCTGGAGTGCATACAGAGCCCGATTCACAGGTCTCCGCGAGGAACCAGTTTAAATAAATACGGGCAGGGTTTCAGCCCCATCTGGAAGCCATCGCTGCCAATCTCCCAACGCAAACAAGCCTCACAAAGGAGGATTGAAGTCGCTCCTCCGAGCCAGGGGCACTTGCGGAGGCGAGGACTGTAAAATGCAGATGTGGGTCAAAGACGCCGCCGCCAAGTTTCTCAAACTCGTGGAAAGTCGGGAAGGAGAGGCGTGGCAGATTCTAGGTTTCTGACATTCCTGACGTCCACGCGGACTGCGCCTTTCCCCACCTCAAGCTTTGGGTCGGCTGACCCTAGTGGGGGACGGGAGTGGCTTACGTAGCCAGGATGAGTCAGGGCGCACTTTCAGACGCTCAGATGCAGAATCACACTGCCTCTGGGAGCAGGAGGAGGAGCGACAGGAAGGTTAGGCCCGAAAAGTAGTGGAGTTCACTCCCCGCCGTGAAAGGTGCAGCTGTGAGAGCGCTCCGACACTTAGGAGCACGCCTCCAATATCGGAGAATCAGGGGCTTATTTAGTCACCCAGCTCATCCCACTGCGCAAGAAGGCGGACCTCGGTCAAGAAGACAGCACTTTTTGTGAATGTGTGCTTACAAGTTTAGGACAAAAGCATTGTCAGTCCAAGCTCAGACCTCATAAAGTCTTTCCCAAATGCCCAGGAGCGCGACCCCAGTGCGGCGCACTACCCCGCGACGCGGCCTGAGTCTCCTGTCCGGGGATCCCGGCTGCTGCGCCGCCGGCACCTGCCCTGTCCCCGTCGAAATCGGCCGTGCTACTGGACGGCAAGTCTGCCGGAGCCCGCCGCCGTTCAACTGAGCCATCTCTGGAGACAGCCGGGAGGCAGGCGAGAGCGCACAGAGCCTCGAAGGCAGAAGGACTTTGATCCCTGCCCCCACCCAAAGTTACACCTGCGATTGATTTACAATCTGCAACCTTCAAAGACAGGGCTGGAATCCCGGAGGTAGGAAACGTGCCCAAACACGTGGGAAAAAAAAATCGTCTCTACTAATACACTTTCCAGGCTTCGCTTGTCCTGAATATAATCCCAGACAGCGGACTTTACCAAAGGAGGAGGTGGAAAGGTGCCGTCCGAACGACTTTGGACCCACCTGTAAAACTGCCCTCTCTAAATACCTTTGGCTGAAATAGTTATAAAAATCGTGCAACACACATACACGCGCGCGCGCGCGAGCGCGCGCGCGCACACACACACACACACACACACACACACACACACACACACACACACACACACGGCCGTAGCCTGGCTCGGTGAGTTCCAGAAACTTGGAAAAGCAACTCACTGTAGTACCTCGGCAGGGAATGATGGGGGAAGATGGCAGGGGGCGGGTGCTCTTTTCGGGGGCAAGTGAAAAGCGAGTCGGCTCGGAAAATGATCGCCTTTCCTAGGAAAAGTTTCTGTGGCCTTCGCCAGAAGACAGGCAGAGAGGAAGGAGAGATGTGAAGGAGGGCTGCACCTTACTCTGGGGCCGGCCGGAGGGGGCGGGAACTCAAGCCGGGCACTGTGGTCCCGAAGCGCCTCTCCGAAGCCTTTTCTTTGTGGCCTCAGATTTCAGTCCACCAGTGTCAGAGTTAGATTTCTTTGTCTAACTTTCCTTTGAACTCCCCCCACCCCCCACCGCCTCCAACTCCTGGACAAGGATGCGAAGTCAAGCCTCTGGCCTTTGCTTGCTGCCTGGCTCGCTCGCTCCCTACATCTGAGTTCTATGGGTCATGACCTGCTTTGCTGCCCTCGGAGGGCTTCCGTGAGGCCTGTTGTGCAATTGTGCGCTTGTGCGCGTAATTATCAAAGCCCGGAGAAGACTGCATTTGTATCAGCGCGCAGACCTGTAGCCCCCGACCGGGCAAGTGCAATAGTCTTGCTCCAGGTAGGGACCTGCGAATGCCTCCACCGGCACCTAGTGTGCTGGGACCGAGCCCCTCAGCGCAGAGCTAGTCTGGGTGAGCTCCTGCGTGTGCTAAGTCTCCACGCGCAACGACTCCGAGAGCAGCTCTAACGAAGCCCACCGCACGCAGAGCAGGCTGGGGATCAGGGATGCGGGGAACGGAGCAGGGGGGGGCGGGGCGGGGCGACTTACGGAGATCCTGGCCCTGACACCGAAGGACAGCGGCGACCAGCAGCGTCAGCAGTACCAGCGTCTGGGGAGCCCCGAGGCGGACCATGGCTCACCGCGGGGCCTGGCGGAGCCGGCCCGGGCAGAGCGCAGCGAGGCGGCGGGAGCGCGGCGCGGGTCGGTCTCTATCGCGCGCTCATGCAGGAGACCTCGGAGCGGGAGGAGACAGCAGGAGACCCGGCAGCCCAGCGGCGCTCTGCGTCTTCTCCCCGCAGCGGCGCCCGTTATATGCGCCCAGCCCCTCTGGAGGCTGGCAAACCGGCCCAAACCGCGGGCCGCCCCCAGCCCCCCGCCAGGCTGTAACCTGAGACCCCGCCCCCGGAGCCTGCCTGGGCCTTGCCAGAGCCCGCACCTGCCTGGACCAACCCCCCTCTCCGAGAACCATGCTTCCCGCCCCCCACCCAGTGTGCCCGGTGGCCTGATCGGGCGGGGCGCAGAGACAGCCTCCTGCCCCCCAAACCTGGGACTGCGGCACTGTCCCCTCCAACCACAGGCGGGCCGGAGGGTGGGGGGGGGCCTCTGGCCCCTCCTCTCGGAGTTCTGCCGGGGTTGGAGGGGAGGGGGTGTTTGCAGAGGCACAGACCTCGAGCTCTAGACAGAGGACCGGACAGGAAAGACAAGGGAGGGAGGAGGGAAGCAAAGAGAACGTCAAGGGGAGAGGGGGACACTGCACTCGTTGAGTGCTTGAGGATGGTGCCAGGGGACACGCCACGAAGTTCTTCGGAGTCCTGAATCTTGGAGCTGGACTAGGCGGGCCAGCTTTAGGAGAGGTTCTCAAACCTATCATGTAGCCCCTTCCCGGGGAACCTTGAACTCCCACCTGGAGCTTCAGGGCTAAACTCCCCACCCATGTGGCGATGAAAGAGCCTCCTCTGGGGCCTAGGCAGACGTCGAGCTGAGCCAGCCGGCCAGGAAAGGGGCTGATGCGTTCCTGCACAGAGACCCGTGTGAAGGTGCAGGGGGCCGGCGTGGGTCCTGGGAAGGGACTGTGGCGCTGCAGAGAGCTGCACATACTGCTGCTGCCCCTGGCCCTGGTGGGGTGGGGTGGGGTGGGGGGACCGTCTAGCTCCTGGCTCTGACGTGGTGTCTATTCTTCTTGGCCTGGGTCCGGGAGTCCCGGAGGGAGTGGGCACTGCTAGTTGGAGTGGAGCAGCTCCTGCCAGGGATGCTTGGTCAATGTGCAGCCCTGGCCAGGGACCCAGGAGGCCACTCCAGCTGGACAGAGTTCTATGAGCAGGGGGGGGAGGGGGCAGAATTTCCTAGTGGGCCCCCTGGCCTCACTTCCCTCCTCACCTCCTCTGCCCCAGTGGGTGCCCTCCCACACATCAGCCCAAAATGCCCCTCCCTGGGACCCGGCTGAGCTCTCCTCTTGGTCCATGTTGTCTGCTTCGGTACCAAGGAGGACAACTTCCCCAAATAGACCGTCTTTATCAGGATGAGAGTAGTCAGCCCAAGAACTTTCAGCAGAGTGTAACTCAGACTCTAGAGCCTGACTCAAGCAGAAACTCCTCTCTCCAGCAGGTCGGTTTAGGTGGAGCTTTCCTCCCCGGGGGCTGAAAGCACTTGGAGCAACCTCTGCTGCCCTGGCACAGGCTTCCAGGAGGGGCCCTGGGCTTAGCCCCATCTTATGTAGAAGCAGGAGGGCTGGGTGTGCAAAATTTGATTTCTGTGCAGCTGTGCTGGCTGGAGAGGGAAAGAACTTTTGGTGTTTACAGAGATGTCTCCATGTTTTGTCCAGTCTGGCTGGAGATGAAAGATTCACCAGTGGTTCCAAGGCCTTCTCTACCTGCCACGAGCCTTTCTTGTGCCCTTGCCATTCTTCTTCTGTTCAAGGCCTTTTTTTAGCTGTGGGCTGGCCCCGGCTTTTGCCTCTGCTAGGAGAAAGGTGGTCTGAAGCTGCAGTGTCCCCTCATGTTCACCTTGGGGTGGTAAGTTCTATCCTCGCCACACATTTGTCATGACCCCCAGGTCTAAGTCTCTGAGAAGTCTTGGCTGCTATCTTTAAAAGGCAGTGTCTTCCTGCTTTTCTGAATCTTTTTGGCTTCCATAGCCTGTAACCTCAGATGTACTCTGAGCTACTTACAGTGTGTGTGTGTGTGTGTGTGTGTGTGTGTGTGTGTGTGTGTTATTTTCTTTTTTCTCCTTATAGTCCCTGGTCTTATTCCAAACCAGTGAGCTTGGAAGCTCATTGGGGGTGTGAACCGTACCCAGCACAATTTTAGAATAAGGAAGATTTAGGTAAGCCTTTGTGGGCTAATTTTAGATGCAAAATAGAATATATTTTACCATACAAGCAGTACCTAGGCTACTATAAAACTATGCATTCAAATAGAAAGATTCAACAGAAAAAAAAAAGAATTTTGAAGAAAACACTAAAGTATTGAAAGAAATTGAAGCCTGTTTGAAAACGACCTAACTCAGTGGGCAGTAAAGTGACACACACTTGCATGGCTAATCTGCTCTTGATTTCCTCTAACTCTGATTCATCTCTGACAACAGACTGTATCTACATATAAGAGCTCTGGATTCTTTCCAATACCTGTGGTCTATCTGTGAGTACAAAGTTTAGCTCTCACTCCTTGTGGGAAAATTTTTTTTCATAACAGATGGGAATTGATAAAAACAAAATAAAAATTAAAATTTAAATCAATAAAGTTAAAATAAACTATGGAAATTATTTAAATTCTAAGTGCAACTAAGCAGTCATATTAATATTTTACTCATCTTTGGATCCAAAAAACTACAATTTAAAAACCTCTAATTTGTGATTCAAACTAGAATGAAGTGATAAGTGACAAAAATCAAACCAAAACAAAGCACTGATCTGGAGACGACTTATTCAGTCATCTCACTATCTACTACATAGCTGAAAGACTGAAAAGAAGGGAAAATAAACATTGAGTGTACACCAACGTTTATGCATTGTATGCATCATAGACTACCTCTTACTCTGTGTCTGTAAGTTCAGTTTACATATTTTATTAACAAGCAGTGTCATCTGACCTCACCAGTTGAGTGCAGACAAATAGAGATAAGATAGGAGAGCAGTTGTCGGATGACAGGACAGTGAAAACATCAAAAAGAGACCATGAGAGAGGAGACAGAGAAACAAAATGAAGTAGTCACGATGAACAGAAAACATGGAAGCTTCGGGTCGTCAGCGTAGAGGTGAACAGCCCTCGAGTCTCCGGTGGTTCTGGGGATATCTTGATTTAGACCATTCCGTGGCTAATTATGATGAGCTTAAATGTTTGATAAGTGTTACTTCGGTTTAATAGAAACTCTTAGAGGAGACAGGGAAATATGTATTCCAGTTTAAGAAGGTCTCCATGAAACATAACAAAAATAAATATCCATTCACTTAATCTGAGAGCCCTTGTATCATATCAGTGTCAGAAAGGTGAGGAAGTTCAATCTTTAGAGCTATCGAACTGGGGAAAAGAGTGCTTCTCTCTTCCCCATTTGGTAGAAAAGGACATGGATGACTGAGGATGAAGGTCCCAGGTGGCTGTCACTGTTCAAACCTACACCTTTTTTTTTTTTTTTTTTTTTTGGTGCTGGGGATTGAGCTCAGGGCCTTGTGCTTCAAACCTACACTCTTAAGTACAGCATGCATGATAGTAGGGAAAAGAGTTAGAAACCAAACACTGTACCCACCCCAGACAAACTCAGTGAAGCAGTTGGTTAAGTCATTCATTTTATGTCGTGTAGACAAAATAACTGCTTTGCTATTTTTCTCTCTTTATGGGGATATTAAATTTAGACTTATGTAGACACAGCCTTACTGGAAAAAGGTATTTGTAGGTGGACCGTAAAGAAAATATCTTTTTCTCTTCCTCTGCATAAATCCCATTTAAAAATAGTGATAAAGTGAGGAAGGATTCACATTCCAAAGAGGTAGGTCCATCCCAAATATGGCAGGTGGTGAATGCACACACTTCACAGAGCTGGCTGTGGGGAGGGCGCTTCCTCTGCGACGCCCAGCCTCTGTTGGGTTCAGTTCAGACAGCCTTTCAAGATGTGTTTATGTTTTCCTTTGGCGTTTTGGGGGCAGAATAACAGGATCAGGACTGTCCAGGACAGGGTTTTTCCAGATTTATGGTGTACATTCCATTCCATAGGAGCATGAATGTGTTACTATGTATTCTCAGATGCAAACAGAATTAAGAATACCACCCAGTCTCCTCTATCCTGTCCCAGGGTCATAAGCATTTAGTTTAGCAGTGGTACTAAACACTTTCTTCTGTACAAAGTGAGGATACAGAGAGAATCTGTAGGGCTTACAAGAAAAAAAAAATGATGAAAAGTATTACAACAAAGGTGCTCACTCCAAAGAAAAGAATGAAGGAAGGAAGGCGAGAAAGAGGAAAAGGGCTTGAATGGCTGAGAAAAAGAAAGGGAGGCCATTCCAGGAGCCCAAGAGTCAGCTGGGGAAGGTTTCCTGGGAGAATCGGGTCTCTGGGGATGGGTGGGGTTGGAAGTGCAGACGTACAGTGAGAGGGCAGAATGGCTGCATATGGCAGCAAATCCCCGGCACCACAAAAAAAAAAAAAAAAAAAAAAAAAAAAAAAAAAAAAGAGGAGCAAGTGAGCCAGGAGGTTCCCAAACCAGTGTGGAGTTAGCCACAAGGGATCCTGGGGATAAAACACAGAGTTGAAATCAAGGCCAGACACTGAAGACTCCTTGAAGGGCACTAGTTGTCACTTGTCTGCCTTCTACCTGGTACTTCTTCTATTTATCTTCTACTAGGCTTTGGGGAGGGGGACGGATAAAGATGTCTGGATGTCTTAGACGCTCTTTTTGAAAAACGCTGTATTTTTATCCAGAAATGATCTTCTTGGTCCATTTTTTTTTAAACAAAAGCCTTTCACACAAAATCTTGCATTTTCTTGAAGCGCATAGCTTTTGGGCTTTCAGGACCACGTGTTCTTTGTCAGCTCTTTTTTTTTTTTTTTTTTTATCTTTTTTTTTTTTTTTTTTTGTGGTGCCAGGGATTGAACTCAGGGCCTTGTGCTTGCAAGGCAAGCACTCTAATCACTGAGCTAAATCCCCAGCCCCTCTTTGTCAGCTCTTGATGGTTTGGCAATGCAGAGAAGAGCAAAAATGTCTCAGTGCAGAGAAGTTTGAGCACTCTGGCAGAAGCTCCATGGGAAACAGCTGGTTCTACACCAGACCACAACAATTTCCAAGAGTTAAAAGGCATCAAGGAATGGCACAGTGCAGTGGTTCCAGGGGACGCCTTTGAGGGATCAATAACCCATGAGACATGACAAAATAGGTGGCTCCCACATTCCACCTCACTGGCTTCCTTGGGCTCTTCATTTACTTGTGTACAATAGTACCATGAAGTGGTACATTTAGCCATCCATCCATCCATCTCCCCCATTTAAGAAACCCCATCAGTCTATTCACATAACTCCCAGGGAGCAGAGACCATAATTTAGACCCCACCAGGCCTGTCTGCAGGGTGCCATCACCTGTAGAGTATTATAAATTCTGTGATTGGAAGTGTGGTCATGGACCAGCCACATCACCTTAGAGAAGCAGAATCTACTAAATCAAATTTGGCTTTACCAAGCTCTCCAGGTACCTTGTATGCCTGCTAAGGAGGAGAATTGCTAATCTAAATACCGGCAAATGGATAGTTACATGTGACCCTGTCGAATAGAGAGGGTGTTACAGTTGACTGGGCTCACAGTGTCTTAGATGCAAGCAGGCCAGGCAGGAGGCCTGGGTTAAATGTGGTGGAAAGGAGAATGGGAGCTGGGGAGAGCAGGCCAGTTTGAATATGGCTTGTCCCACCCCCCCCACCCCTGAAACACATGTTGAAGTCTGCCATTGTGATAAAACAGAGAGGAATGAAAAAGCCTGCTGTTGAGGGGTGTGAACACGGTAACTCTCAGAAGGTCAGTTCTTTCTGCAGTTGATGGGAGGTCGCTTTGCCCAGCCCGGTTTCTCCTGTAGGAAATGGGATCAGTGCTTGGAGACTGATTAGAACTGGAGTCCTGGCGAGTGTCGGAGCAGAGTGTCGGGCAGAGCAGGGAGGAAATGGATTTTGCTATCTCACTCTCCTTCCCATTGTGCTCCCTCACCCATGGCCCTCAGGGACTCCTCCCGATGGGCATTTCCGAGTGGAGGGCAGGGAGCCGACTGGGTCCTCCGTGGGGCTAGTAGGGTTCCCAACACCTCAGAGAAAGCCAGGCTTCTGGAAACCAGTTTTATTCTGTCCTGCGGGTGGGTTGGGCCTGACTGCCAGGAAGTCCCTGAAAGGCTCAAGGGAACATGTGGTGAGTTTCTAGTGGGCGCCTCTGCCAAAAACAACCTGCCGTGGGAGCAGGACAGTGCAAGCCACAGACCTGGTGAAGGCACACTTTCTGCCCTGAGAGACATCTGTCCCCTTTGCCCTCTGCACCCCCAGCTGCTCTGCTTGCAACTGTCACTCCCTGTGACTGTGTCCCCTGCTCCGCCTCCTCTCATTCCTGCATGCATTCCTTGAGCTCCGCTGTGCCGCTGTGCAGAGCACCAGCTATGTACCAAGCGCTTACTAGGTGGTGTGGGGACACAAAGAAAGAGCTGTTAGATGTGGGTCCTGTTCTCACGTACAGTGCAGCCTCCCGGGGAGGGGCTAACAGGTTATATTGCGATGCGATATATGTGACATGGTGTTGCACCAGCAACGTTCTGTGTAGAAGCACCCATCTGGCTTTTAACTGAAAATAGCTCTTCTTGACACAGCCTTAAGCAGTGCAGGCAGCCACGTCACATCTGTTCCATGGTGTAACTAATTTTTAGGACCTGCAGAGACTTGCCTTCCTCTCTTCGTCTATATTCCACACAAACACACTCCCCGCACTTGTAATTTTCTTCCTTGAGCAGCTTAATCGGGCTAACAGTGAGGCCCCCACAATGACTTCTGGTCTTGTCACATGAGGACCCTGCTTTGGCTGTGTTCTCATAGAGCTAGGAAGAGGGAATCCCACATGTTCCCTGATTGTGAACAATAAAGGAAACAGTAAAGTGTCAGCAGTGCGCTTTGCTCAGGGTCTCACGGTAACGATCTATTGTGACCATTCCTCCTTTCCTTGCTGTGAAAAAGATGTGCCGAAGTGTTGTGTCTTTTACCTGCCTGCATACTCCTATCAGAGCAGAAAGAAGCAGTCTCATTTATCTGTTTTTAATTTTTAAAATTTTTCTTTAAAATTTTTTGTCTGAGGGCTGGGGATTTAGCTCAGTGACTAAAGCACTTGCCTAGCAAGCGCAAGGCCCTGAGTTCGATCCCCCACATAAAAAAAAAAGAATTTTTTTTTTGTCTGAACAGTTATGTTTGCATGAGTTTGGATTACAACCAATAGACTCTAGGTTGATTGATGAATATCCTGGAATTTAAAATCTAGAGTCAATGATACTTTGATTATTATAAAATCGATAACGAAAACTCTGAATTCACCAACTTTTGATAATACCAGAAGAACGAATTTGGCACTAGGAATAAATGGACACAACACTTCAGCACACCTTTTTCTCAAAGAGGAAAATGGGCCCTTCGGAGTTTATCATGAAAGTTGGGAAGAGCCACACAGCTCCTGACAACTACCAGCTCAGACATGAAGACAAGTTAGATACAACTATGAAAAGACCGATATTTGAAGGATAACTACCTACAAGTATCTTTGTTCTGTTTTATAAGAAGATCTAGATGATCTAACTCAAAGACACGAGAGGAAGAAGCAAGGTCTTCTTCGTCTGGACAGAACCAATGCTTTGTGTTTCACAGTTGGAGAACAGTTTAAATGAATGAAAAAATATCTCATGGTACCTGGTGTTTCTGTTTCTCTAATCTTGCTTAAAAGCATATAACTTAATTTTTAAGTTACTTATCCTGAGTCCCTGTGATTTTTATACTTAGCTGTGTTAATAATGGGTTCTGTCTAGGGAAAATGCAATTAAAAGGAAAGGTGCATGTGCCTCCTTATTCAGTCCACAGATTAGACCGCGCGCCCACCTAGCGGTGGAAGGTGGCAATTGCAGGCAAAGCAGCCAGGAGCAAAGTGCCAGCAAGAGCAAATAGCACATCACTCTCCTGCCCGAGTACTGTAAATGCTAACACTCTGCTAGTACTGTAAATACAGTGAGCTGCCTACATTGGTTCTGTGATGAGAAGTACCAGCTCCAGTTTCTTTTCCACTATCTCTTTGAGCCCAGAAGAATTTAGTTCTACTCTTAATGGTCCAAAGAGTGAATCTGCAAATCAACCACTATGACACTAAAATAAGAGCTCACCTGGCACTGGGAAATGTTAGAGTGTGACTTGTCCACCCAGAGCGGCTATGTCAGCTGGAGATGCACCTTGCCTCTGGGACTCAGCACCCCTCTCCTGGCTCCACCTGCCTCCTGCATCTGTGGCAGCTGCCCAAGGAGAGACAGAGCAGCACTCAGGAGTAGAAGCAGCTCTTCTCTAGGCGCTTCCCACCCCAAGACCCGGGAAAGATGCAGATGTTTCTCCTCTGAATTGGGCTTGAAAGATGAAGAGTCCCATCTGTTGCACCTGGCCATCTATGGCCAGCTCCTGCACTCTAATGGCTACTGAGGGGCAGATATTGTGGATGGAGAGACCGCTGGATCCCTGCTAGTTCTTGCCTGAATCGTGGACCACCCAGGTATAAAAAAGACATTGCCGTTGCAAGCTGATCACCGACCTCTGCTGAGTTGAGCTGCCCATTGGGCAGCCCTGGTACAATTCCATGAGAATACTAGTTGATACCACATTCCACGAGACACCCAATTCCACAGTTCCACAGTTCCACGAGAATACTGATGGATACCCACGTAGACATCATTCAGTCAGCATTTATAAGACAGGAGTCTGGGAAAACAAAAGCACACTAATCCAAGCTAGCATTAACTGAGCATTACTATGTGTCTAGTGCACCATCACTGTGTGGGGAGTATAAAAGAACTATTTGATAGTCCCTGACACCAATAAAGCTTCCACAGTCCAACAGGTAGTAACTCAAATAGGCATTCTAAGACAGGCCTGCCTGCTAGAACTTTCTGTGATGATGGAAATATCTTCTATTTGTACTGTTCGATATGATAGCCACAGCCGAATGTGGCTAAGGCAATTGAAGAAATACATTTTTAAAGTTTACTTAATTTTAATTCTTTTTACTTTTAATTAAGTAGCCACATGTGGTTGGCAGCACCATATTGAACCAAGTCGCACATCCTTGGTACTGAAAGTGTGGTCTGCATGCCGGCAGCACTACATCACCTGAAGTTTGTTGGACACACACAAGTTCACGTTCCACTTCGGACCCGCCTGAATCAGAATCTGCAGCTTAACAAGGTCCGGAGGTCATTTGCTTGCACATTAAGGATGAGGAGTGTGGGTCTAGAGCTGTGGCTCCCAATGTTGATGCACACTAGACTCACTTAGGGAGTTTTTAAAAATCCCGATGCCTTGACTGTAGCATTGACCAATGAAGTCAAAATTTCTGCATTGGGGACCCAGGCATCAGCATTTTTACAGCCTCCGAGTGATTCCAGAGTGTGCCCAAGATTGAGAAACGCTGCTCTCAGGCCACGCAGCCACCTAGGGTCACGCTTGGATGGATGAGTCCATGTGCAGGCCAGTAACTCACTTCTCAGCCTCTAAATTCACTTGTTGGGTCTGGCTGCCTGGGAAGCCAAAGGGACTTATTCATCCCTCCGCAAGTGTAAGAATTGGCTGGGGCTTATGTTTGTTTCCAGTGTCTAAGTGAGATGTTCATGAGCTTTTGACAAAACATGTCCAAATACCACACCAGCAAAGGGCACTGAACGGGGCCAGATGACTGAAGGCTGGGAAGGGTTGATTCACTTCCTCACTCTGGGCCTGCAGAGCCCGGCATCCCAGAGCACGCGGGTGAAGAGAGCCATTCTTCCCACCCAGGGCAGAGGCCGCTGTTTTTTCCAATGGCACATGTCTTTGGCTGCCCCTCTCTCAGCTCAGCAGGAGTCCGAGGGGCAATGGGGCCAGAGTGAAGAGGCGGGGACTCTAGTCCTGTTGATCTGAACAGCACCTCAGAGGCCCCAGCCACTTTCCCGTGATGAACGATATTCGCAGGGATGAGTCTTCATCTTTGAGCTGGTGACAGTCGGTGAAACATACATCTGAAATAGGCTCTGAGGAAACTGGGTTCCGTGAGCAGCAAGGCTGTCCTGAGGGGCTATCCACTGACTGTAGCTCCCTGAGGTTTGGCGTCCTGAGTCACTCTGAAATAGGATTCCCCATCTGCATAATGACTAGCTCATTTGTCTTAATGGGCATAGAACTAACTGCCTGAGCTTTGTACTCAGAGCTTTTCTGATAAATTCATTCTGAACTGACCTGAGAGGACTCAGGATAGACAGTGGTGCCCTCAAGAAGGTCACAAAAGCAAGCCGTGATACTTGGTCCATCCTGGGGCAAAGGAGGAAAGGGGGCCAGGACTGGTCAGGTCCCAGGAAAGTAGAGCAAGTTGCTTTTCCTCCATCTCCTCCGCCTGCAGGTTACTAGTGCGGTTTTCCTTTGAAAGTCACCAGCCCTTGGGCCACACAGGACTGAATGAAGCTTCCCTGTGCTCTGACTGGATACAAGCCCGGCTCCAGAGGAGCATCAGGGAAGAGGCAGGGGAGCACCAGCTCCCTCCCGTCACTGTCACCGGAAGGTGATTTGCGTCCAGTGGAAACAGCAAGAGAAAGCTGGCCGAATGTTTTTATCTCCTCTAGCAGCCTCAATCCTAGTGCACCCTTGTCTCCATGAAGGTGCTCTTTGCCCCACCCACACCGTGGTCTGAGCTGCACAATTAGCACTTTGTTAAATGTTGCCTCACTTTTCAAAGGCACTTCATTACCAAGCCGTAAACATCAGGGCACAGCAGGCCCCTCAGCAATCCATGCGGATAGATGCCGTAACCTTGACTTAGAGATGAGAAAAATGAGGCCCTGGGAGCAGTGCTATGTGCCACCATATTGGAAGCTAAGGCCAGAGGAAAAATCAGTAATATTTACTTGTCTTTGTTTTATTCATTATGGATTTCTTGCATTAATTTTTATCTTTGAAATACTGTAATGAAATAATCATCTCATTACTGAGATTCTTGCAGTCTGGCCCCAGCCCTGGCAGGGAAGATGATGACTTGCCCAAGGTATCACTAGTTTTGGTCAGAGGTGAAGGGTGAGGGTCTTCCAACTTTTCTGCTTTCTTCTCTGTCCACTTCAAGTACAAAGTCCAGTCTCTCCAAGGAAGTGGAAAAACTGAACTTAAGCAGTTATAATACCCCGACACGGTCATTGCCCAGTCAAAGCAACTATAACTGAAAATTCAAGAAACTGTGAATCTATTCCACAAATAAGGGATCATTGATGATAATAAAATAAAAAATAAGTCAGGAAGGCACATGTCTGTAATCTCCACGCTCTGGGAGGCTGAGGCAGGAGAATCACAAATTCAAGCCCAGCCTGGGCAATTTAGCAACTAAATGAGAACCTGTCTCAAAATTATTTTTAAAATTTTTTTTCAAGGGCTGGCGATGTAGCTCAGTGCAAAGGTTCTGGGTTCAATCCCTAGTACCACAAAAAAATAAAGAAAAATGAAAAAATATTGATACTGCAATGAGATAGAGAGGGACAAGAGTCCTTGAGGCCGTCTCCGTCCATCTGCATCCTTTCTGCTAAAGCTCCATCACCCCACCACAGGAGGCAGTCATCAGAGGCCCTGGGCCCTCCAGCCCCACCCTGAACAGATATAGTGAGCTTGCTTTCTGAGTGAGCTTGTGGGGAAGGCTACTAGGGCTGCTCCATGGATGTGCTTGGAGTAGAAAATTCACAAATTCCAAGCTCTGTACCCAAAGCAAACCTCCCAGCTCAGATGGCTGCATCCCTGTCCTCCCCTCCAACAGCTCCACTGTGTCTGGGCCACCAAACCAACTTTGAAAACCAGCTTGTATTTGAGTTGTAAAAGCATCAATGTCTGCAGTGTTTGTCTAGCAGAGAAGGGGCATATTTGCTCCTTTCCCAGTACAAACTCAAAGGATGCTCCATGAGTTTTTCTTCAGACTTTCCACAGGAAACATAAATAAGGAAGAAAAATGACTGTAGGTGCTGAGACCTGAAGTGGAATTTCAGCCTTGAAAGACTCCCTGGAACAAGCACCTTCTGTCCCGGGGAGGCTGTCGGGAGCCGGGGTCCTCGTTTCTTTCCTCTGAGCAGCCGTCGCAGAGAGGCAAAGGGAGGAGCTGGCTCAGTTCTTGGGTCTGACTTCCAGCCAGGTCTCCCCCCAGCCAGTGGGCGGACGGTGCTCAGCTCATCAGCTGCTGAGACCCCCTAGACAATGTTTTCTCAGTCTTTTGTCTTTATTGATTGTGCTGGAGTAGAAAAAACTAGGATGCTCCAACCCCAGAGGCCCAGTAGCACTGGAAGCCAGGTGCCAAGTGGAACGTGAAGTGCAGACGAGTACCCCGTGAGCCTGAGCCTGCAGTCGGCCGGGCCTGTCTGCCCATCTCCATCTTGCAAGGACAACTGACCTATGGTTTCTGCTCTCAAGGAGCTTATGATCAACAGGCAAATATGGCCTGAGAGTGGTCATGAGGCAGCGTTTGGGTGATATGATTCACAGGTGATCCAGGGTCCTGAAAAATCTTAATGGGCGAAGAGCTGGATACCTCTTGTTCATAGGTTACAGCTGCCAAATGACTGCTTCTCGGCTGAGAGTCTGCAAATTACGCATTTGCAGACCAATTGAGCTTGAGAAAAGAATCCACACCCAAGAGCCATAAGGTTGAAGTCATCGCAGCTAGTTCCAGTGGCATGAATGCAACACGCTGGCTGATTTCTTATGAACGACACATTGTTTACTAGGACTGCAGGTGGAATGCTTCCAGGCCACCGCTTCTGTCTCTTGACATCTGGGAACTTTCTTCTCGAGGTGTTCTCTTTTCTTATAACATCCTGTCTTTGCATGGGCCCAACGGCTGAGCATCAGCATTGAGCATTGGCACCTCTTAAAAACCCACATTGTCAGTTCAGATAGTCCTTGTGATAAGTCAATTAAACAAAGCAGGGAGCACCAGTGGAAGGTGCTCAGGAGAAATTCATGCTTTCAACTAGAATTTGTCTTGAATGTACCCAGTTCTGAAATAGAACCCAGAAGCCACTGCTTTTTCGGCTGAGGTTTATGCATCCTGTTTATCTGAAGCCCAGCCAATAACCCAAATGCTTTCAGTGGCTACAAAGATTTCTCAGCATTAAACCAATCTGTCCCATCCCAGGAAAGGCCGTTGACCTGCAGAGCGGCCTGCTGTTTTCATGAGTGGTGCTGCTTCTGGTGGGAAACCTGGGGAGGGGGGATTTCCCCAGATGTTCCTAGGGGGAGAGGCAGGAGCTGAGGCTGGCTCTGAGAAGAGATGCAGAGGAGGCAGAAGAAGGTGCGTGCCGATAAGGGTGAGGGAGGCTGCTCGAGTGGATGTTGCCAGGGTTTAAGTGGCTCAGATCATGGGCTCTGTGGTCACATCGACCTGGGCCCAGAGGGTTAGCAAGGCCCTGCCCTTTGTGTGCTGTGCAGACTTGTGTGCCAACATGTTGCCTGCCATGTGAAATTGGCATCACACTAGTACAGGTGAAGCATTGCTCATTTGATATTCTTAGGACCAGAAGTATTTTGGATTTCAAAGTTTTTCGATTCTGGGGCATTTGCAGATACATAACGAGATATCTCGGTGATGGAACTCAAGTCTAAACATAAAATTCATTGTTTTGTACATACTTTGTACACATAGCTTGAAGGTAACTTTTTAAATCTATTTTTAAATTTTATTATTATTTTGCAGTGCTAGGGAGTGATACCAGGGTTCTTATATATACTAGACAAGTGCTGTACCATTGAGCTGTAGCCCCAGCCCTCTGAAGGTAATTTTTATACAACCTTTCTAGTGTGTCTATATTTGGACTGTGACCCATCATGAGGTCAGATGTAGAATTTTCCACCTGTGGCATCATCTTGGAAGTCAAAAAGTTTCAGATTTTGGAGCATTTCTGATTTTGGATTTTTGAATTAGGGATGCTCAACCTTTTGTTTTCGATTTTTATTTTTTCATTTGTTTGTTTTGGTGCCTACCTTTTGAAGTGCTTCTGAGGATCAAGTAAGGCAAAACAGAGAAGAACTTAGTATATGTGGGACTCACAGTCAACACAGCAATCGGAAGCCGTTCTAATTATGGTAAAAGGAAAGAAGGAGGACAAAGCAGGCAGTGGGAAGGGGTGCAAAGTCCTGATCTGCAGACAGCGCCCCTCACCCGGCCCCGTCTCTGGGCACCTGGGACAACTCAGCTTCCAGTCCAGACAGGCTGCTGCTCGGATGTTTATTAAAAAACCATCCATAAAACTTATTGGAAACTATGTTTGCAGCATGGTCTCTGCACACTGCACAGCTGCCATGGCCCTCAACAAGGCCTCATTCACCTCCCTCACCCCTCCAGCTCCTCGGCCTCATAGCCACCAGGGTGCCCCCCTCCAGGCTGTGTTTAACAGAGTCCCCCATGCCTGGCCTCCTTCCTCCCCAGGCACTGAGTGATTTTCTGACTCGCCTTTTCCAAACGCGAAATCTCCAAATGAGGTCACTTCGGCTGGGAGAGCAAGGGAGGGTCACACGGCAACACTTCCTGAGTGTAGAGGTCCCTGGCTGATTTTAGGTAGATTTTGAATGAAAATTTCTCATTTTAATAGCTATGGTACAGCAGGAGAGAATGGAGAATTTGGTTAAAGGAAGTTACTAAGTCAATATAGTCTAGATAGTCCTCAGACCCAGCAGACAGACCGAGGACCTGCCTGTTCATCTCAGCCCTCACTTAAAGCCGCCCTGGCACAGCCGTCTGACGGACAGACACAAGTAGTTTTGATCTAAACAGGGAGGCCTGTCCCAGGCTGCCCAAAGAGAAGGCCGCTCCACATCCAAAGAGCTCCAGTGTCCTGTCTCGGCTTGTTCCCCATGGTTCTCCTGTCCCCTGGCTTGCTCTACTGGCCAGACTTGCTCTCCTAAAACGCTGCTCTTGTTGCCCACTGGAAAGGGGGCAAATCCTCAGGCTGGCACTCGAGGCCTTGCTCAGTGCAGCTTTTCTGTCCCTGCCCAGGCCATCCTCTCCGCTAGACCCAGGGCAGTCCCTTCCGGAGGCAGCAGGACTCTTCCTTTTGGTCTCCCCCCTGCTCAGACAGCTCAGCAGTCTCCAACCTGTTCGCGCTCCCCCTCAGTCTCCTTCTGGCCCCCAACCTCCTCCTCCCTGCAGCAGGGATAGCTGCAATGTGAGCAGGCTGGCTTCTAGCACTTCTGCTGACCAGACGTGTGTCCTCTGTTACTCAGCTGCTTCACCTGTAATGACAGTGTAATGGCAGCGACATCTACCTCCTCCCGAGTTTGTTGGGAGGACTGAATGACATGATGCTCCTGGCACAGAACCCGATACACATTAACAGGATGTGAACAGAGCGGGCTGACTTCATTGCACTTGGAATTTAGCTCCTGCCAAGAGCAGCGTTTTGGCACTCATTTTCCAGGGAGTAGGTGTTTGACGGCTTGTGGACGTCTGTGATGTGTTTTCTACATACATTCTCTTGATCAGAAGCTCCAGGGAACCTGAGAGCAGAGTCTCCTTCTTTCTCGATGCCCCTTTGGAGACTTGAAGAGCATCTATTCCAGAACATCCTGCACCTTTCTCTTCTCTGGGCACGGTTATGTTTGCTCTCCAGGGCTCTTCCTGGAGATGCATCTTCTTCCATCAAATTTGACCTAATAGCTGGTGTGGAGTTACTTGTGACACCCAATGGGCCAATGTTTGTTCTTGTTGACTGCAGGGAAGACTGCTAACTCTGAGGAGTTGAAACATCTTGAAGATAAGACGTTTTGCCAGTTCAAACAGAGATGGACCTTATGGGGTATCCAAGGAAGCTCGAAAGAAAACAGCAGATGAAGTTTAATTATTCAGCCAAACTGTCATCATGCCTTGCTTGCCTGCCTTGCTACCTAAAACAAAGATCTGTGCCCAGCAAAACTCTGTGCTTTTGTTGTTCCTCAATAAATCTGGGGGCTTGAGTCAGTTCAAGGTTTCACTCTAGTCCCGTTGAGTCCCCTGAACCCCCCAACAAAGATATTCTTTGTCTCCTGCATCTTCGTTTGTCTCTCACTAGCAGAGTTTGCTGGCTTGAGCCAGGCAAGTGGCACCCAACAAACACTGACTACTCTTACGTTTTTTCAATCTTAACAATCAAGGTCACATCTCTACAAAATGACATCGGGCTTCTAAATGCACATACACAGAGCAACCACTAGTTCTGGAAAAAGATGCTAACTCCGGGCTTTGGGAGGGCCCTGTTACTCTTCTCATTACAGAAAAGACCGATGTGGCTGTGAACGGGGCTGATAAAACCTTACCATGGCCATCAGAGGAGAAGGTCTGACTCCGCAGATTCGGAGCCTCTACTTAAACAAACAAAAAAAAAAGATCCAGCTCCCTTCCTGCTCCCAGGGATGACGTGGGCTCCTAAGATGAACTGGAGGAGCCTGAAAAGAATGAACCAATAGCAGATAAAGTTCTTTAACACACAACAAAAGATCCCCAAACCTAAACCGCTGGGACTTGGGGAATGATTGCCATTGCTGCCTTGTTATTAATTGCTCTTTTTCTCCTTTGTCTAGCCTGTAAAATCAAAATAAAGACATTGGAAAACCAAAACAACAACACCAAATCTGGCTTCCTGAACAATTACTTAAAGAAACAAAAAGGGAGAGATGTGGAGTTCCTTGAGATGGGTCAGGGTCTGCTTGAGTTGACTGCAGAGGTGGAAGACTGCTAAGAAGGAGTCGAAATGTCTGAGGAGTTGAAACATCTTGAAGACAAGATGTTTTGCCGGTTCAAACAGAGATGGACTTTATGGAGAGCACAAGGAAGCTCCCGAGAGAACAAGCAGATAAAGGTTAATTATTCAGTCAAACTGTCACCATGCCTTGCTACCTAAAACAAAGATCCGTACCCGGCAAAACTCTGTGCTTTTGTCATTCCTCAATAAATCTGGGGACTTGAGTCAGTTTGGGGCTTCATTCCATTCTGGTTAAGTCTCCCGGCCCCCCCACAAACACATTCTCTGTCTCTCACATCTTCATTAGTCTCTCTAGCAGTGTTTGCTGGCCCAAACCCGGCATCTGGAATCTCCCTGGCAGCGGGCATGGCAGGTGAAGGTGGTACATGAACCTTCCGCAATGCCGGGGGACAGAGATGGTGCCTGGGGATGCACAAGGCCACCTGCTCTGAAGGTGCCTTCATGGACGGACTGTAGAAGACACACCCAGCCAGCATCTCCTTGGGTCAGGCACTGGGCTAGGTGTGCCCTACATAGTCCAGACTCTGCTTCTGGGTTCCAGCTAAGCTTAGGAGGCTACAAAGTGAGGGAGGTTGAAATGAATTCTCCAACTTTCAGGCTGTGGCCACCCTGGAACCTGGGGGAGGAAAGTAGGTCCAGTTCATGCATTCCCTCCCCCACCCAGCTTTCAGACTCTTCTGAAAGAAATGTGTTTCCTCCCTTCCCCCTTGCCACACCCCCTTCCCACCAGCGGAGCCCGGGTTCCCCAGGCTGCAGTCCAGCAGTCCCTCTGCAAGCAGACTTCCAGTGATGCAGGGCTTTGTTCGAAACCTCATTAGCAGAGACAGAAAGTCGAGAGGCAGCCCATCAGGCATTCCAGGTGTCAGTTAAGAGGGGCCGAGAGAAGAGAAGGCCATTAAACCCTAATGGAGGTCAGCCCCCAAGAGAACAAAGTAATAAAGAGAAACCTGGGAGAGGAGTAGAAGGTCACTGGGGAGCTGGGAGAGGGTACCTCCTTCTCTGGCTGAGAAGGGAAGGCCCCAGTTCCTGCAGTGAACTGCCAGCTTCTCTTGCCTGGTTCTGGGAGTCCCAGACAGCCTCCACTCACAAACTCCTGAGGACGGGGCTGGGCCCAGGAGGACCTGGACCTGGATGAAAGAGGGGGACTTAGCCACAGCTCAGATGTGCTGAGTGCCCAGGTCTGGTCTGTACTTAGCACTGCCTATCTATAAGCTGTTAGTATTATTAGCTCCATGTCAAAGATAAAGAAGTGTAGATAGTGGAAAGTGTTATTTTGGGGCGCCTCTGATTCTTGGGAATTCACTAGAACTCTGCCTCCTTATGATACTTGGAACATCTGAACCAGGGGTACATTCCTTCATTCCACAATTAGTCATAAAAAGGCTGAATATGTTGGGACGGCAGCCACACACTGAAACTCGCTCCTCTCGAAGGGTAATTAGTGTGAATGTCTGGTATCTGGAGCTCCTGCCTGCTGAGGACAAGGGGGGCTGCCTGGAGTTAGAGGACAGCCTGTGGAGGGGGGCGGAGGACAGAGGCAGCTCTGTGTAGACTCCCAGCCTTGCTCCAGGGATCTCTGTTTGCCTTTGCTGGCCAGAGGCCCACAGGAGCCATGTATTTTTGTCATGCCCATTGGGGAACGACAAAAGGAATTTATGAAGGCTTTTTTTTTTTTTTTTTTTTTTAACCTGAAGCTTCCTCATAAAGAGGCTTTGAGAAGACGACAGGGAATCTGGTTATGAAAGGCCTTCCTTTCTGGGGCTGTGCTAGGAGAGGCATTGCTGACTGTCCACACTCGAGCATTCGGGGCGTGGGTGCCCGCCCCAGGTCTGGAAACCACACGTGGTCTTGCACCTGGTTCTTCCACCCTTCCCAGGTGTCCTGCCCTCCGCACCCTCTTATTCCTACCCCAAGAAAACTGCCCAAGTGATTTCTGAGTCCCTTGTCCCTGACAGCCTGACTTCAAAGGCATCAGCTTCCCTGGACAAGTTGCCCGACCTCACTGAGTCTCAGTTTTCTCAACTGCAAAATGAGCAGAAACAAAATACCCTCCTCAAGTTCTTGGCAACGCCAATGCCTCTCACACCAGCTGGTGAGCGCTCAGGAGCCAGCCCCTCTTGTGTTTTGTTTCTTCTTGTCTTTCTAGCACCTGACGCAGGGTCTGGCAAGTAGCAGTGGACACTAAATGGCCATGTGTAGAGCTGCAATCTCCTAAATTCAGTGAATGAGGAATATGGCAGATGTCCCTGAAAGCGGCTAGCACAGTGTCTGGTCCTCATCGGCGCTGAGAATTTGGGTGAAGTTGGCATATGAAGCTGAGTGTCCTGCAGACGCAGAACAACAGACCCCAGCCAGGATTCTGGGGCCTGTCTGGGTCCCATCGGAGCCTGCTTGGGGCAGCAGAAGACCTCTGTCGGCCTGCTCCCTGTAGCCCTCCCCCTACGCTGACCTCTCAGCCTCTGGGAGCAGCAGCCCCCAGGGCCCCCGTGGGGCAGTGGGCGTCCCTCGGTCGGCTCAGCCAGGCTGGGCCCCTCTCCAGGGAAAGGGCTGAGGGGCGTGAAGGACTGGTGTGTGTGACTTTGTTTATTTTCTCTGAAGGATCCTGCCTGAGCCCTGCTATAAAAATAACCTGCCTGGAAACCTCGCCTCGAAGGGGGAGAAAGAGGCTTTTGTATCCAGGGAAGTCTAATGGCCTCCCTGTGCCTGCCCCAGCCCCATGCACTGAGCACCAAGGAGGGCCGACTGAGGTGATGAGGGGCAGGGCTGCAGCTTGGCAGCCCCTCTCCCAGCATCGCAGAAGCCCACACAGGCCTGAGGGACTCGGAAGTTCCCAAGGAGGAGCTGAGGAAGAGGAGTGAAAGAGTAAGCCAAGGGGCGATACAAACCAAGATCCCCGAAGGGGCCAAGAGACAGAGGAAAATCAAGTCTGACAGAGGAGGGAAGGTGAGGAAAGTGGATCAGAGACTGAAGTCCGAGGAGAAAGAAGCTGAAAGGTGTTTGCCCACAGAGACATGGAGCTCAAGGGATCAGAAATAGACTGCAGCCATGTTTACAGATGACCCTAAGGATTTGGGCCCGTTCCAGGATGCCCACTGTGTCTCTACGCCCAAGGGAGAAGGAAGGGCAGGGTCAGGCCAGCTCGGCCACCACTGAGTTCCTGCTCAGCTGCAGCGCCCAGCACTGGCTCTGGCTCAGACTGTGACAGAAGAACAAAGGTCCCTGAGCACCCACAGACCAGGCCCTGGTGAGGCATGAGATGCAGGAGCCCCTCTGTTCTTGAGGTTCTGCTTCCTATACCCCGAAAGCAAGGATGAATCTATACTCGCCCTGGATCTCAGAGGCCTAGATTCGAGTCCTGATTCTCCCACTATTTAGTGGGGTGGTCTTGAAGAAACCAGCCTGGCTTTCTTATCTGTAAAGCACAAATAACAAACTTTGCCTGCCTCCTGGGGCTGCTGAGCAGATCCTCAGAAGGTATCTAACCGGGCTAAGTTGTACGGTGCCAAGGGGACAAGAGGCACTGACCTGTCCAGCAGTGTTTCTCTGGGCACTGGCCATGCGCTGATCCTGACCCAGAAGTCATCAGAGTCTTTGGAACCAGTGCCACTCGTGTCCCCGAACGCTGTAGGACAGGGCTCTCTGTTGCAGCGAGAAGGCCAAAGAGAAGCCCACAGAATTAGTATCTGGAGAAGAGCAGATGCCAACATTAACTCTGCACAGGAAGCTCTTTGCTTAGAGAATTCCCCTATACGTTCCATTATCAAAACTTGGGGTCGACCCACACAGAATCAGAGGTTGGTAGAATATGTACCACTGAAGATAGCCCTGAAACTTCTGTCTAGGAGGGAAGTTTATCTCCCCTGGGAAACAGTGGGCCTAACAGAGGGTGGCATCTTATCTCTGGAGCTCGGAGCTGGTATTTAAGTGACACAAATCAAAGGGAAAAACAGTGCTGGTGTCCATGATGCCTTACAGCAACTTTGGGAGGAAGAATGATTTCCCCCCCTTGTTGAAGAAGTATTGAGAGACTGAAAAGGAAACTGCGCTGGGGATGCATATCCAGCTAGCACAGCTGGCCACTGCACTGGGAGAGGGCTGGGGTGCAGCAGTCATTTTAAGAATGGACTGGTGGGGTCGTGGGGATTAAAGGAGTCCCATTGGCCTGAGATGGAGCAGAGGCCCAGCAGAGGAAGGAACAGGGAGAAGGGCTAAGCAACAGGGCTTCTGGGAAATAGAAAGCAGTAGACTTCGCTCTACCAAGGTCCATCAGTAGATGAGAGGATTTTAAAAAACATTTTATATATACCCAATGGAATATTAGCCATAAAAAAGAATAAAATCCTGTTGAAATAAGCCACTCACAGCAAGAGACATACTATATATTCTCACTCATTTATGGAAGCTAAAAATGTTGATCTCAAAGAAGAAGAAGGTAGAAAGTGATCACTAGAGACTAAGAAGGTGGGGAGGGGAGATAGAGAGAGATTAGCTAATGGGTACCAAAATCCAGTTAGATTAAAAGAACTAGAGGGTTGGAGATTTAGCTCAGTGGTAGAGAGCTTGCCTACCAAGTGCAAGGCCCTGAGTTCGATTCCCAGTACCCCCCTCCAATAAAAGAATTAGTTCTATGCTGCATAGTGCAATAGAGTAACTAGTCTTCAACAATTTATGATACATTTTGAAATAACTAGAAAAGAATCTAAAGGTTCCTAACACAAAAATGATAAGTATTTGAGGAGATGGAAATGTCAGTTATTACCCTGATTTGATCATTGTATAAATGTATTTAATTGTCCTACTGTACCACACAAATATGTACAATTATATACACTCAAACTGACCCTCTGGAAAGCATCTGAAAACTAATTCATGGTGTGGGCTCAGGACACCAATAGCAAGAAGTCAAAAAAATGGTGCCCCAGGCACTGCATATATTATCTCATTTAGCCCTTATGAATGCCCATTGCGAGTGTCATTGTAGTCACCTCCCCTAGCATCTGTCACATGCAACCCTCCAGGAAACCTGCCATTTGGATAGAGCTGACCCTAGTCCCAGGTCATGGGTAGGCCCTGGGTGATCCAGGCTAATCAGGCCAACATGCTCACCTGTGCCAGAGAAATGACCTTAGGTTGGTCCGTGTGAAGTACAGTGCAAAACTCAGTTCAATGATAAGGCAAGAGAAGGCCCTCTCTCTTTTTTGTGCAAGATGGTGTTGTGCGCAGGTGTAAGGCTTGCAACTTCAGGCACCATTTCAGGATTTAGGTAAGCCGAGCCATTCTGACACAAACTGATACACAGGAAGGCAAAGCCAAGAGAATTGCAGAGATCACACCAGAGCCAGATGAAACGATTCCCAACACCCTTGTGACCTTCAGATTTTCAATTCTATTTATTAATAAAGTTAGTTGTTATTTAAGTCAAATGAGTTGTGTTTTTCCATGTGAAACTGAAATTACCCAAACTGATGTAGAGTGAGCGGCCCAGTGAGATAGCTAGGAAGTGATGGAAGTGGGGCTCCGAACAGGGCGGTGTGAACCCACAGCCTATGCTCTTACAGCAGCCGCAACAAAGCCGCACTGTTTGTGTGCTGACCATGCATGAGCACTGCGCTTCAGTACTCTTCAGGTTCTCTCACTGCACCCTTACAATTAGCCCTTGGAGACAGAAACACCAATAGCCCTGTTTTTGCAGATGAGGGAATGCAGCTTAAACAGAGCGCATAAGATGCTCGCCACCATGCTGCTCTGAAGCAATAGAGCATGATTTTAGTACAGGTCTGTATGTTTAGGGTCAGCGTGAGACCCAAGGTGTGTGGCCTTCTCTCCCATCTGGTGCCGCCCAAGAATGACCTGGAGCAGTCGTGTCACTCCTTTTGAGAACTGCAGACTGTGCAGCTCGGTCCTATCTCTCCAAGGAGACTGTACATCAGGTGAGCAACTAAGGGGGACAGGAGACCGATTTGTTTAGCCCATACTAGGAAGAACATTCCTACTGTTTCAGCAATGGAGTGAGCTGCCTGGGAGCTTTGCAGCTTTCTGTGGCTGAGGCCAGCAGGCCCGGCTCATGGTGACCATGGGCGCCTGCACAAGATACATGCTGGACTTAACACAGGGAAGCCTGACGTTCAATGCTCCTTAAAACTCCCTGTCTCCAGGCCTTGGTTTCCCCTTCTGCACAGTGTTTGGGGCGGGACCCGGTGACGCCTGAGGTCTGGTCTAGCCTTAGCATTCTAGCACTCTGGAATTCCCGGAGGCAGGACTCCAGGCCCCAGGGGCTGGCGGAGAGAACAGAGCCGCGGCTGTCCAGCCGGCCCGGTAGAACAGTGGAGCTTATTGAGCGAGAGGTCCCCTGAACAGAAACAGCCAGACGGCGTGCGCAGAGAAGAGAAATTCATCTGAGGGGCTGGTGAGAGTTGCTGAAAAAAAAAATGTAGTGTTTGAGGGCCGTCCAAGGCGAGCCAATTTTCAACTCACAGGCTGTGACAACAGCGTGCCCAGCAACCGGAAGAGCACACTGGGTTTCATTCTGCCACGGCCGCAGGAAAGATAGTGTCAGTGCTGATGACAGACCTCGTGGATGCCACAGCGACCAACCGGCCCTATGTGGAGGGGGCTTCCTAGGGGGGTCCACTCCCCTTGTGGGCTTGCTGGGTTGGGCTGTGTTTATAAAGCAACAGGAGACCTTTTAGAAATTTCCCTTGATTTAAACCATTCCTGGTCATGTGACCAAAAGGTGTTTATTTCAGTGATATAAAGACTGCCCTCGACAAGTTGTGAGCCCAGACATAGAGTGAGAATGCCAGGGTCTCCTTCTCTGGATACTGGGGCTGGACTGGGGGCCAAGAGATGAACAAGATGCCATCACAAAGCTTCAGGTGGTGGTTGCTCTGGGACCTTTCCTCCACTCTTTGCTCTAATGATGACTAATGTTGATGGAGTGGCTGTTTTTAATGTGCTTTGCCATCGGAAATCTCTTTTGCCACCATTGCAATCTGCTAACCTAACCAGATGATAATGGGTACATAGACAATGGTTGGATAACATTTTACCTATCTAGGAGGAGGAAATAGAGGTGCAGAAAGGACCAGCCTGAGACCTCTCAGTTAGCTAATGAATACGCTGAGGCTTGTACTGAAGCCCCTCCCAGCCCTCAAATCTTCTTCTATAGCACACACACTGCTATCTCTTGACTGCCATTTTATGGCTGTAAAATGTCGACTTTTCCAGGCTTCTCCTCTAATTAGGGACAAGGTAGAGCCCTTGGTGCTAGATTAAAATGTTTAAAAGTAACAAACTTTAAAAAGATTGGGAGAAAAAAAAGAAAAAATGAAAAAGATTGGTATTAAAAATTAAAGCAATCGTAGTGGTAAAAGTATAAAGAAGTCCAAAATTCTGAATTTTGCCATGATGATTACTTTGACACTTTGAAAATTAAATTATTACTTTCTTTCTTTTTTTTTTTTTGACAGAGGACGCCTCACTTTCCTGTTGTCCTAAGTAGTTTCCGGCCTGCCTTTGGGCCATCTAGCCATGAACTTCCCACCAGCACAGGCCACCAGGGTCCTTTGGCCACACTGCTCTGCCCTGAGAGGAAGTCTCAAGATTTGTCAGGGAAACCAGGCCAGGCTGCCAGGGTAGGAGACAGACTGTGCTAGAAAAGGAGCAGAGCCCCAGCACCCAAGAGGTGTTTGTGCGAGGGGCCCAGGTGGGCAAGAGGAGCCACACCTGTCCAGGGACAGTATTGTGCTCACCCTTGAAAAGGCAAAGCAGGGACCAAAGAAATGAAGCCACAGAAATAGAGGCTCCCACAGAGATATAAATCATATTCTTCCCTGGCTTGAAAAATGTAACAATTACCATCCCTGCCCTCAGGAAGGAGGTAGATCCCCGAGTCCAGAAGAGCTGAGGCAAAAAGCAGGAGGATGGAGCCTTGAGAGTGTCCAGCAGGACTAGGAAGGGAGTCGGAAAGTCCTTGATTCCCTACTCGCTGGTGGAGTCTGCTCCATCCTCCAGAACTCCTTCAGGCTAAGCTCTTCCTTCCAGCACACTCTAGTTCCTTCTGGAGGTGAGGAGGGTTAGAGTCACGTTCAGGGTTACTCATCAAGAAGCTGGCTGGCATATTTTCTGGTCTTCCTGGCTCATTTTAATGCTGCAGAGGTTGGAAGGGGGTAATGGGAGGGATTATGGGGAAGAAGAAGATGGGGGAATAGTATCAGCAAGTGGCTGGGGGAAACCTGAGTCCTTCAATAATTAATCATAATTAAAAATTGAATGGTATTAGTTAAAATACTAATATTAAATACCTACTAAGAATTGAAAATTAATAATCCATAAAACTCTTTATGGGGTTTAAAATAAAAATAAACAGATGAGAAGTCCTTCATTCTCTACCACTGAGATAAAAGAGGTACGATGTGTTCAACTGGGGAGCGGTCATCTTGCAGGACCCCTGCTTCTCCTTGACACAGGCCCTCCTGCCCAGCCGTCTCCCTCCCAGTCCTGCCCCTTGCTCCTAGCCACCCACCCCCCCTGGAAACCCGGAGGCACGATGGGGGCTAGCTGCTTCCCAGCTGAGCGTGGAGGGACTGGAGCCCCCATATGCTCACAGAGGCCTGGAGAGCCCCTTGTAGAAGTCTGAGCAGTGAACCAAGAGGTCTCTGAGTCGGACCTTGGCAAAAACTCTAAGAGGCAGTATCTTCAGCCTGCCTCCTCACTCCCTTACACTCCACGGACCAGCCTGCGCAGACTACCTACTCTGGCCTCTTCCCCTCAGAGGGATTCCTCATGCAGCTTTGGGCCCTAAATGCTGCAGCATGGTGCTCACTCATCTGAAAGCTCACCAGGGTCAGGCTCATTCCCTCCACATTCTCTCATTCCTTCTATTCCAACAGTAAAGACTGGAGTCAGTGAAACTGGCCTTCCGTGCTAGCTTCTGCCACTTCCTGAGTAGGCAACAACCTCTCTGAGCTCTAGTTTCTTCATCTGTAAAACAGGCACAACATTATTCACTTTATCTGTTTGTACGTGAGCCTGGCACACAGTGAGCACTCAGCTGGCATTAGTGTCATGGTTATCACTCCTGACATCTGCCATCTTCACTTTGTCCTCTACTAGGGTTGACCCAGCCAGCACCTGGGGCCATCAGATGAGAAAGCATTAGTCTGAAGCTGGACTCTTTGTGGGAGTGATAGAGGCATGGGCAGAGGGTATAGGGGTCCCCAGGGGACATCCCTGTAATCCCAACACTCAGGAGGCTGAGGCAGGAGGATTGCCACAAGTTGAGGCCTGGGATACATAGTGAGTTCAAGGCCAGCCTGAACTACATTATGAGACCATGTCTCAAAAAAAAAAAAAAAAAAAAAAAAAAAAAAAAAAAAAAAAAAAAAAAAAAAAAAAAAAAAAAAAAAAGAACAAAGAACTTCATTTCATATATAGCCCTGGAATGTTCAGAACATCCACTGGTTCTTGAGTTTTAAGGGCGCTCAAGGCACCTCTGAGAAGCTGGGTAAATGTATGAAACCTCTTCCAGCAAAATGTCAAATCCCATATGCTCTGCACATCATTTCAGTGGGTTTATCCAAGGGCCTCCGAGTGACCTTGCTCAAGTTCTTCTCTCACTCCCCAGTTCGGAGCCTGAAGTCCTGAGGTGTTAAGGAGCTTGCCTGAGACCTTACAGCTGTGAATCGGACGATGTGCAAAGTCCTTTTTTCCACCTCTGGAAGGAAATGTCTCCGTGGTGTCCTTTGGCTAAAATTGTGTTCATTTTCCCTCTGGGCCCCAGGAAGGTTGATGGGTGCCACCGAGATGGGCTGCCTGAGGTCCTGAGGTCGTTGTTCAGGACTAACCCTGACGTGTTTGGGGTTCAGTAAAAGGGGCTGAGAATGGCAATGCCAGAGCCCAAGCCAAGAGCACAGAGCCGCTCTGCACATAGTGGTGAAGGGTTAAAGGGGCTTCAGTGTGGCTTTAGGTGCCTGTATTCAAGAGCAAGGCTGCATGTGCAGGGGCGCACGTCGTTCGCTTGTGTGTCCGTGGTTTGGGACCAGGACTGCAGGCAGGCTGGGAAAGGTGCTGGTGCTCCTGGGATGAATGGGCCTCTGTCCTCAAGGCTCTGTGAGCCTCTGTGTGTGCAGGTCCCATTAACTCACCTCAGACACGTGGAGAGGGGGGCAGAGGCCCAGAGAAGCCCAAACCACTGGGTCTTGCTTTTAGGATGAAGTGGAGGGTGCAGGAGACTTTACAAAGACCCTGATTCATATGGAATAATGTGCTTGCACCTGCGCCTGCGCATACACACGCACGCACACACACCCCAACCCTTTGGTGACATCTCAACCTTCTCAACTGTACTATCAGCTGCCTCTTATCCAGTTGGGTACTTTGTGGGGAACGATCTCCACCTCATGCTCTAAGACAGATTCTAGCCAATGGCCCCCATTTGCTTGTGTCCATGTCAGTTTCACACTCCTCTGCCTGCGAGTCTGGGTGTGACTCCTTTCCTTGCCTCACCTGCAGCTCCCGCTGCGCATGCTCTACTGCCAGCCAGCCAACAGTCCTCACTTGCACCGTTGTGCCCACAACAGACAGGCTGGCTTGAATTCTGTCCTGGGCCCTACGTTCCTGCTCCCACTTCCAGTCCTCCCTGGGTCTGGGCCCCTGTTGCCCTTGGCTGTGGTTTGTTTAATGGAGTGACTCCCGTCTGGGAGCAACCCAGAGCTCAGGACACAGGGAGACAGTTGTCCAAGCTTGCTATTTTTCACCACTGGAGCCAAACCACAGTGATGGGCTCGGTGGCCTGGCTGGGTGCCTTCCTCATTCCCCCAACCACCATCCTGGCCTCCATTCCCCTGGATGGCCCCAATTACCAGCAGCCTCTGGTTCAGGACTTCTGTGTAGTTAGTTACTCACGAAGAGACCTCTTGATTTGGAGTCTGGGCTCCTAAGTGAGGGGAGGAGGGAGGTCTCAGTTCTGAAAAAGTAGCTGAGGCCGAGACAGGTAGCCTAGGAAGAAGAGGACAGGCCCACAGAGACCAGCCACCATATCGTACCCTCCCTTTCCCTAGTGCTTGGCACAGAGTAGGTGCTAAAGGAGTAAGTAAGTAAATGGTTGAGTAGATAGGCAGGCAGATGGAGCAAAGGATGGATAAATGAAGGAAGACTCGTATATCCATGGAGACATTCTAATAAAAATCTAGTATGATACCCTGCCCAAAACAGGAAATATTCTAGGTCAAAAAATTCCAACCATCATATTCCTGAACCTAAAGGCAATTTCTCAGCCCAGACACTTTGTGGCATGTCTCTAAGACTTCACTGGTGGTGAGAGGTTGGGTTGCCCTTTTCTCCATTCCCATGTCTACCTCCCAGGCCCCCTCTTGTAAAGGTTGCTGTGTCCACCAGAAAAGCAGCTGGTGAAGCAGCAATGAGTTGAGGTAGTGAGTGGGAGATGAGTCGAGGTACAAGTCAGGCTGCCAGGGTGTCAGGGCCGTGGAACTCGGCAGGATATTTCATCTGGGGCTACAGCAAAGTGTTCTGTGCTTCTGCCAGGAGATGGAGGGGGCTTCTGGAACCCAGCACAGGGGCCTATATTAGGCATTCAGTAAGTATTTATTAAATGAATGAGTGAATGAATGAAACATTTCTATGTGCTATTCTCTTTGGCTGACACCCCCAAATCCTCTTCCATGGGCTAGACAAGACTATCTAGGGTCCTGTCCCTGGACACAGAATGAATCAGGATCAGCATCTTTGCTGAAGGAGAAAGGAACGATGTGTGCACCACCCCTCAGGCTCTCTTCACCCATCCATTATCCACAATCCTCCCACACACTCACCCTGCAGCCCTAGCCTACCACTAGTCATCCTGGTATTGGGGAACCAGGAAACAGCAACACAGAACTACTTTGTGTGTGCATGATTGAGTGTGTGTGTGTGTGTGTGTGTGTGTGTGTGTGTGTGTGTGTGACTGTGGTAGTCTCAAGCACCGGGAAAAGGATTCTTCACCCCATTGGCTGGAGCCTGGGAGTGGGTGGGGGTGGAGGCTGGTCCTCCAGTGGGGAAGGGGCTAACTGAAGAGAAAGGCAGTTCCACACCACCAGCAATGGGGCATGGAGAATCCATTTGAGTCTTGTCATTCCTTCCCCCAACCACACCCCCAAAATCTCTGGTACTGACATCTTCAGGAAGGAAACACTCACTCAGAGCTCCTCAGGGGGTCTTGTTCCTGTTCCTGAAGTTTGATCACTATTCTCTACAGCAGTTAGCATTGGGAGAGTCCAAGCAGGAGCCTTCTCTCTGAATTAGGTCTAGAGAGCCTGGGGTTGAGGCCCAAAGAGGCTTGTCTCTCATTCGGTGTGACTTCAGCCCATTTTCTGAGCAGACATAGAAGAGCTGTTGGCTCAGCCAGGCTAGGAAAGGCTTCCTGAGCCAAGGGAAAACAATTAGGAGTAATTACCATCAAGAGAGGCCTCCAGTGAGGGGTGAGGGTGGGAAAGGCCATCTGTTTGAGAGGAAGGTGAAAGTGGCAGACTGATTTTGGGGAAGAAATAGGAGAGAGGGTGGGAGGAAGGGCTGTGTGCAGCCTTTCTTCTCCAGTCACAGGGGCAGCCCCCTCAACACACGGGGCAGAGGGGCTCAGCTGGAGGGGCGGGAGTGGAAGACAGGAGGGCACTGGGCTCTGCATTCCTGAGATTCTCCAACAGGGGAAACTTCATACTGAGGAGCCAGAGTATAAGGCACAGATGGAGGTGAAAAGATAAAATAGACCACTAGAAATGTCTCCAGAAGGGATGAACACACACACCCCTGGAGGCCTGATTCTTGAGAACCTCTGTGGGGACAGTCTGGGTCTGCTTGGTGTCTCTCTACCGTACCCCTCCATCCTTAGCCTTCTCCTTTCTAGGTTAGGACCAGAGACCTTAAAATAAACATCTTGCTAATGTGGGCAGTTAAGAACTGAGGCTGAAAATAAGAGGTGAAAAAGCACAGGTAGAGAAAGACAGGAGTGAAGGGAATGCCTTGCTATGCCCTGTCTGGGGAAGTCAAGAAAGAAATGAACCCAAAAGCAGGAGTCCCTACCATTTCCCTGACCATCCAAATTACGGTGAAAAGACAGATAAGGACCTCAGTCCTGCTCATGAGAGAAAAGAGGGAAGATGTCTGAGTGGGCTCCCTTGAAGGTTCTTCTCTTTGGTTCCACTTCAGTAGAGCCTTATGAAGTCTGTGTCAGGCATTTTCCCTGTGGGAATGATGTTAGAAGCAGTAGATCTTGATACTTGTAAGGACTTTGGCATCATATGCTTATAGCTTGAAGACCCTATCATTGCTGATATGTGAGATTTGGGGCAGGCTGCTCAGTGTCTATGGTCCTTGTTTTCTCATCTGACAGTTTCTATCTTGTAGATGTGTGAGGATTTACAAAGCAATGAATATAAAGTGGCATGGAAGTCTGGGGCCAGGGCCTCAGTAAATGTCACAGTGGTTATTACTAATGCTACTGAAAGAAGATGTCTTTGGTTGCTAAGGGGAAAACAAACCTGAAGCCAGAGACCCAGAGCCATACGATGGAGACTCTCAAAGTGGAAATGAAATACAGCTCAGATGCTGAAAAATAATAGCAATTCATTTACTTCCTCAATTACTCCTCTCCAGCTGTTTTAGGCACCTGGATGAACATTTTAGTGGGAAATGGGTAAATCAAGTCAGTAAACAATATAGTCAGATGCTGATGAAGTCTGATGAAGAAAAACGGTGAAAGGAAGCTCTCAGAAGAACTGGTGAGAAGACTGGCCCTGAGGTTTGGAAAAGAAGCTTGGCTTGTCAGACAACAGAGGCCAGGATGGCTTAGCAGGGGACGGGGCAGGGTGGCTGTTGGAGAGCTGGTGGGCTGACTCTGCCAGGCCCAGTTAGCCCCCGTGGGTGCAGATAACTGGCCGGTGATAGCTGACAGGGAAATGGGCACAGGCAGGCAAGAAGGTAAAGCATTTTTCCTGGGGCTCAGGAAATGTCTGGAGAGCATTCCTTCAGAACAGTCACCTTTCTCTTGGAACTTTCTGTAGAGCTAACATGAGAGAGAATAGTAGGGGAGAGAGGCTGGCAATTTACACACAGGCAAGAGACAGTCTTTGCCCTGTTTGGTGACGGACAGTGCAGACCCAGGCACTTGGGAATCAGAAAAATGAAGGGTGGCTTAAAGGTTCCCTTCCTCACTGCAGCCATTGTCAGACAGCTGGACAATCTTAATCATGCCTTATAAAATGTTAGAACTCGAGAACATCCTGGAGATGACAAGGGCTCTCCTAATTCAGCGCTGACGAAATGTTTCTCCAATGTAGTCAATTTTTAAGAAGGCAGTGCTTTTTGATGTTTTACTCTTGTAAGTCGGAGTCTTACAGGTAGGGTGGCAGGAAGCACTTCTCTAAGGTGACAAGAGAAGGTGCAGAGAGGGGCAAAAAGACAAGGGACACAGTTAGCAGGGTGGGCTGAAGTATTGACTGGCGTGGTTGGCTTCAGGAGCACTTTCTGGCAGACTCTACAGACAGGCTTGGTTTTTTAAAGTGCCAGAAAGCCACAGATTTGCATGTTATTTGCGTTCTGGGCTTCACTTTCAGGTACGTGTAATGAAATAAATGAATGAACAGTATTCAGACTCCTGGTTAAGGGGCGGACTCAGAAATCCAGGCTAAACTAAGGATCCAATCACTGCCCCCGCTTGGATCAGGAGACATGGACACAGACAGAGACAGAACAAACAGTGACAGAGACAGAGAGACAGTCTTAGAGATCTGACAAACACTGAGTACTTTCTGAGTCTCCAGTCAAAGCAAGGAAGCAAGAGTCACAGAATTTATTTTAAATGAATCAAGTTTTGAAAAACTAGGGAAAGTCACACAGGTGGTTCCAAGCAGCTTCACCTGTGACTTAGTGCCACCTCTGCTCCCACATCCTCCACTCCCAGCTTCATTTGGAGCCAGGTACCTGGGTCTGCTGCTTGGTAAGATTTACTTCTTGGTGTCTACTAAGCCTCACAAGTCAGGCAAACTATAAGCACCACAGAACCTAAGTTTCTGATGTCAAGGGTCAAGGTCAACAGGCTGACACTCAACACAAGGTGGCTTTAACCATTCCTTCATTGCACCCTTCAGAATGCCCAAGCGCAGTGCTGAAACACATGCTTATGAAAATATGTAAAGGGGTTTCCTTAAATTTCAGGTAAGGCAAGTCTTTTTTTTTTTTTTTTTCTTTTTCCCAGTACTGGGGATTGAACCTAGGGCCTTTGATCTGAGCTACATCCCCACCCCTTTTAAAAATATTTTAATTTTGAGAAAGAATCTCATTAATTTGCTAAATTGCTCAAGCCAGGCTCAAATTTGTGATCCTCCTGCCTCAGTCTCTAAGAGTGCTGGGATTATAGGTGTGTACACCCCACACCCCGCTAAAGCAAGTGCTTTAAGAGGGCAAGACAGAAAGAAACCCAGTCTCAATCTGTGATGTAAAATATCATTACAATAAAAATGCTAGAAAAAAATGAAGAGAAAGACGTGTGGTTTAAGAAAAATACTGTTACATCTCTTAGGAGAAAGCCTGAGAGCCCTGAAAGCCGTATTAACCTGCTAAGGAAGGCGTTTTGGCAAGGGTGGAGTGGGGCACTGGGTGTGAGACTACGATGAACTGTTTGGGCCCACAAAGGAGGCTGCAGGCCACCATAAGCAGACCTTCATCCTCCTATGTCGACAAAGTTGTCATCTAAATCAAGATTTAATACGGTGACCCTCACTTCATCCCTGGTAGGCCAGAAAGCAGATAGATAGCTTGCACTCCTGGTTTGAAAAAATAAGCAACAGCCCACTCACCTGCTTTTAGTACTACTTGTTTTCAGTCCGTTCCTGACTGGAATGGATGCCAGTACAAACACCACATGGGGTTATATCATTTCCTGATTACAAGGAATGCAGATGTCCAGATAAGAGATTTTGTGACCAGGGAAGGTTTGAAGGAGATGGGATTTGGGGGTGTGTGCTCAGAAGGTATTTGTGAAAGGGAAAAAACCACACTGACTGAGGGGTGCCGACGGAGTGGACTCAAGTCTTTATGTGCCATTCTCCTACACTCTTTCCTAGCACTTGTGTCCTGTCAAAGCTAAGGCGACCTCGGAGGTCAAGGAACTGACAGCTACTCTTCAGCTTAGAAGGGAGAAAAGTCTGCAGTTGGAATCTGCTGTGTTTAGTTACGGCTCCGACGTAGGCTTTAGCTGTAAAACCAAGCCAGGTTAACAGTGGCCTCAAACTTCACCTTAAACCTCCACCTTGACAGGTTTCTACTCCCAGTAGTATGATAGTCTTTTTTTTTTTTTTTTTTTTGGGTGCTGGGGATCGAACTCGGGTCCTTGTGGTTGCAAGGCAAGCACTTTAACCGCTGAGCTAAATCCCCAGCCCCAGTATGATAGTCTTTAATTCCACTCCAAAATCTTAGTTTGACAAGACCCCGGACAGCTGGTTCAACCACACACAACTGGAATTACCCCACTCTCTCCCTGACAGGCCAGATGGGCAGCCCGCACTATTTCCTCAAGGTTCTTCTTTGAGTCTCCCGGTTTCTCCTTTTCTGCCACAGGGACGCACGTGTAGGTTGTCTTACTTTAATGGGTGACATTTCCATTTCCAAAGCTAGGAATGGCAGTCATGTGTTCCGCACAGACAGTTGTTAGGGTTCAGCACAGGTGAGATGAGGCCCTAGACTATGAGGAAAGATGCTGAGCTGGGCCTTACTTGTCCCTTCCCAGATTTTGGAAGGAATCTGAAGCTGTGGACACACTGCTCCTGGGCAGGGAAATATGGCCCCCAAGAACTCAACATGTAGTCTAAGTTAACAATGAGGACTGAGAGTGTAAAGCTCCTTTTCTCACTTGCCTGGGGATGTGATCTTCCAGAGAGAAAGCATCTTGCTCTATCTTGCCTTCACCCATCCAGAAACAAGAGAAAAAACAAACTCCACGTCACTCATCTCTTACTCTGACCTCTTTTCAGAGCTGAGCAGACGGCACAGGACCAGAGGTTGATGTTAAAAGCACTGGGGTCTCTAATGAGCCCCCTCCCTCTCTAGCCACTGGTCTGCAGGGTGGGGTTGGTGGAAGCGTCTTTCTCTAGCCACTGGTCTGCGGGGTGGGGTTGGTGGAAGCGTTTTCAGTTACCTGTTCCTACCCCAGGACCACTAAGGCGCAGCTAACAGTACTGGGCGCAGCGGGCAGAAAATGCTGGTACAAATGCAGTGCTAATGAAGAGAAGGTGCTACCACTCAAGGATGAAGAACCCTGTATACAGAGGAGTGAACTGATACCACATCTCTAGGCTGGGAGGGGGAAGGACTCTTCTATCCAACTCTACACAGGACTTCCAGGAGCAGAGGTCCTAGATGACAAATGGGATAAAACTAGCCTCTGTGTGTCACATTATACACTCTCAAATGGGCAGGAAAAGTCTGATTTTCTCTGTACAGTGTCCAGGAATGGTGGTTGGGATTGTTTCCGTTGAAGGCTCTGATGTGGCATCTAGTGCATATGAGCATTCAAATATGCCTTTTTTAGGAGAGGTAGATAATTATGTGTACTGAGCATGGGGGAAGAGGAAGAAAGGAGAAAAGGAAAGCAATAGGATTAGTTTAAAGCAGATTTAACAATATATTGATAATACGCTCCAGGCCATGAATGCAGAAACATCTTTTTTAGTCCTGGTCAGCCCAGCCCTCTAGTCTAGCCCAGCCCTTCGCTGAACAGCTGTCTGAAGAGACTGGCCCACTATGTAATTCTGCACTTGCTTCCCATTTAGCTACCATGGGCCAGTTTGGCCCATTTCTACCGGGTCTCGTATGGCAGGGTGGCCTCAGGATCTCGAACTTCTACTGTGTGCAACACTGAATTGGAGAAACGGGGGCCAAGTTCAGACAGGTTGGCTCAACAACTCCTTATATATTTTGCAAAGTGCTTTTGTTGTATGCTTCATTTTCTGCTATACATGGCAATAAATATTTGTTGCTTTGGTCTGTACAAAAAGTTTCTGAAGAAGGTAAGACATGTTATCTAAATAAACAAACAATAAATAAATACAGATAACTACCTTGTTACGAGCCTCCAGACAATAGTAAGAGACCCTGGAAAATTCAAGTCTTTTGATTCAGAATCCAAATCTACATCATACTGCCACCTTTTGTCATTTAAATACAATAAGTACCAAGAATCAGACAATATTCCAGGAGTCCTACAGTGAGTCTGCATGCCATAGCTTTCTAAAAGAGAATGTGAAAAGTCACAGCAACTCATATATAGAAAGCTATTTATTTCCTATGGGACAGGGGGAAGGAGGCAGGGGGAGAGAGAAAAGGAGGAAGGGAAAGAAGGAGAGAAAGAGGGAGAGGGACGGAGGGAGGGAGAAAGAGAGAAGTAGAGAAGAGGAGGGGAAGGGAAGAAAGCAAACACACAAAAGGCTATCTTCCCCGCAAAGGCAGGCAGTAATGAAAAAGGTAGGACAACTGGTTGCTGGAGTGGAAACAGTAACATTCAGTTAACAATGGAATATTTAAAAAAAATAGTTTTCTTTTCAAATTGTAACTTGTGGTAAAACATAGAAAAATGTACTAAACAAGCTTGGTATAAAACAGAGTAAAATTTTCAAATAAGCCCAGGGAGAAAGCACAATGCTGGAAAGGATGGGTACAAGGGTAGAGGAGAAAATATTTTATACAAAACTACCTATTACAATACAGAAAAAAGTATAAAATGTTCTTATTTTGGAACTTCAGTACAAAATGACACTGGCACTGGGCCATTTCACTATCTAAGCCTTAGGGGCTCTCCAAGGCCGGGAGACGCTAGAAAAAACAAAAAGGAACAGCAGTTTTTAAATCTCAAGTTGATCAGTCCAAGCTCCACCCGTTTTTTTCAGCTGAAAATCTTATCCCCATCAATAGCATCTACCCCTAAGCCAAAGTTCATCCAGGCCTCAAAATATTCTGTTAGGAAGTCCACAAACACCCTACACATAAAGGCTGGGATCTGTGTGTGCTAGAATTTGGAAAAAGAAAATAAATCTACAGGCTAAATGGTGAACACATTCAGTCTTTTAAAAAAAAGCATATCCCTGTGATGATTATACATGTATATATACACATATATGTATATATACATATATATGTAAATTCTCTGTGGTTAGAAACATATTTACACTAGCCACAGACCAACTGGACCTGGATTCATCCAACGATGGAATTTTATGCTAAAGACTGAGCTCCTTCTTCGTGGTCAGAAGCAGGCGATGTTAGAAATGGGGCTTCTGTTGCTCTAGTGAACCTTCCCTGGGTGGGGCTTCCCTGCAGCATGTGCAGTTAGCACAAGCAAATCCCTGCTCTTAAGCAAAGGACTGCTTGGGACTTTGGAGTCTGCCTGAGGCTCATGTGCTGTGCCTCAGGATATGAAGAAACTGGTAATAAAGTCTTGTAGAGAAGCAGTTAAGTTTCACATACGGGGCATATAAATAGGAAGGGTCCTGAAGGAAGGGACTTACATATGCGCCCCAAAGTCCAGTTTACAGTCACATTTCTGACTACACCCCTCAAAAATCATGTACATGTGCATGTATATGCTGGTGGTTTTCGTCCCTACCTCTTGACCATGCCCTTTCCTACTTCTTAATAAGGCCTAGCAACAACAGCTTATAAGAAACCAAGATTCTTTCCAAGCTTTTTCAGTCTCCTAATTAGGAACTGAGTGAGGCTGGAGCCCTTTGGGAACAAGATGGCAGAACTGAAGAAGTGAAAGCAGTCTCTCTTCAGCTAAGGGATGCCCCTTACCCCTTTCACAGCACCAAAGTTTCTTTGCAAAAATAGTATTTGAGATACAAAAGGAAAGGCAGATGTGCTTGTGAATGCACCTTGCCAGGGCCTGGTCCAGGATCAAGGTCTATACAAGAAGAGAGGGTTGGGAACAGCTGTTTTCAAGGTCTCTGGCTGTAGACAACAAAGGGCTGGTCCCCCACAGGGTCAACGTCTGCTTGCTGAGGCAGTCCTCACAAGAGCTTTCGGTGGAGGATCTCCCAGACCATCCGCTTCCGGAAGTATGGCATGTGTTGCTGCAGGGACACAAAGACACTCTTAATTTTCATTTACCTAGACCCCACACACCTTTCCCCATACTCTTCTTGTTAGGATTTTCAACTAACGGTCTTAGTGGCATTTCTAGTCTTTCTAATCATTTATTCTTGATTACTTGTGGCTTTCTTTACCCTCCTGCTATTTCTACTGCTATTTTCCATTGCTGTAGCCTTATCGGTTATAATGCGCATCATCAGCAGTCCTAGGCCATGACCAAATTCTCTTAACAATCTGGAAAATGGTGTTCATAACAAAATTCTCAATGTCGAACTTTTAAGAGGGTATGAGACCCAGGCTTGAAAATGAAAAAACTCACTTTTTAAAGGAAGAGAGGCAGGAATTTAAGAGTCAGCTCAATCTGACCTACACAAAGGACTACGGTAGAAAAAATTGAATAAGCCATTGACTCAAACAGAAATATCAAATGGATTAGAATAAGCCATTATCTTAGTCTTAATCCATATTGGTCTCTGAACGACAAAGTGTACAGAAATGACCAATAATAGACTAAGAGAAGACTGACCAATTGCATCAAGTGAGAGGACAGCTTAACAAACTGTACAAGCACATCGAGGTATGGTCTATTCCAAAATTTCAATCCAGGGAAATAAAAAGACTGGTTCATGTCTCAGTTCTCTGTTTCATATAGGACAATGGTGGCCATCCTATGGCACACTGTTGAGGAATGGGTTAAAATAAGCATAAGAACCGTCTGGAATGTTTGTGTCTGTCAGGTAAACTCAGCTATGCACCGTTTCTTTGGGGCAGGGCTGGTACCCGCCTCAGGAACAAATGTCCTGTACAAAGTACACGGCTGGGTACACTCCTTGATCCTAGCCAGATCAGAGTGCTCTGCACAAGCTGGGTAGGCCTGTCAGTACCGAGCTACCTTTGTCTAAAACAATATATACAGAGAGAGGAACCTGAGCACGGCGTGGCAAGTTTACTATTGCCAGCCGAAGACCCTGCTGTTCTGAACAAGTCTCCCCTTCATTCCCCCGGGGGTCTTCCCTGGTTATTGAGGTGGTAATGTAGATCTTTCTTTTTTTCTTGCCTTCCCCCTTATTCCTGCCCAATATACTTTAAATTATGTATCTCCTAGGATGGGTTTTGTTTTCTGTTTGTGTGTATCTGAGCCTTAAATTCTGTGGCCACAATTCATTTGTAGCTTCTTGCCGTCACACATGCGTGCCACAGCAGGTATACAAGGGCCCTCTCTGTTGGCACGAGCCAAGTCACCCCAGCAGCTGAGAATCAGATATTCAGGTTTAATTGCACTAGTGGCACTCTGTGATAAATAAGTGGGTTTTGGGTTGTAGTTTGTGCATTTGGTCTCTAAAAGGTTCACCATCACTGTCATAGGTTTTCTGCTTAGGAATGTTCCTCATCCCTTTCATAGTACCAAAGTTCCTTTGCAAAAATAGTGATGTGAGGTAGGCAGATACTAGTTGTTTCAAACCAACTACTAGTCTAGTTGGTCGCAGGTAGATGGAGGAAATGGGTAGAAAATAAGGCTGTTTTTCGTGGTACTGGGGAACAAACCCAGTCTTGCACATATTGGACAAGTGATCTACTACTGAGCTGTATTCCCAGACCCCTCTTTTTAAGTTTTATTTTGAGACAGAGTCTTGCTAAGTTACCCAAACTAGCCTTAAACTTGTAATCCTCTTGCCTCACCATCCAGATTAACTAGGGTTAATGGGTATGTACCACCCAGCCCAGCTAAAGCTCTGCTTTTAACCAGGATTCCTTTGCTATCATATGTGACATATGGTAACCCAGGATGTCGCCTATCACCATCCTTTTTTGTGATGTGTCATAAGCAATAACCATCAGTGTTATGACTCATATCCTGAAGCACACAAAAGGTCAGGCACAGTTCCCAGAAGATAACGGACAGAAAATCTATGAGCAGCCTGCAGACAAAGTGGTCCTAGAGCTCCCTCCTGAAGGTTCGGCTCACCTGTGTGAAGTTGATTGGTCTGTCTTTGGTAATACAGTCAGCATATTTACAGGCAAACATCCCACAGTCACTTCCATTCATCTGCTGTGGAATTTCCTGAAAGGACAAAACAAGGTGCTATCTTTCCAAGCTTTGTTCCTTCTGACATTAAAAAATAAGAGCCAAAGCTTAACAATTTTACATATTTCCCTGAATTTTGAACAGATATACTGCCCTGTCCCCCACTCAGAACAGAAGCTCAAACAATATAGCATTTCAGTCAGGTCTGTGTATTTAACATAAATTAGTCAGGAGGCTATCTCAGACTTCCATGCACCTCAGGGTAGAAAAACAGCCCTGTACCCAAAGGCCGAATAATCAGCAAATGTTTCCTACAGTAATGAAAAACTTAGCAAAATAGCTTTGCTTTTAGGAAACTTAGTTCTACACTATACATTTTCCCAGAAATAAATCTATTTTCCCTGAGGAATCAAATAACCAAGTTGAAGTCAAGCTAGACACTAAGACAGAAAGTCTCCAGAAAGCAAGCAGTAAAGCCTTTCTTCCCCAGAGAGCCTGCTTCTAGGACTTCCACTGCAACAAAATAAAATGTACCTGGCTTTTCTTGCTGAAGAGCTGCCAACCATTGGTGTCAAACTCTTTCCTTTTCTTGTCAATGCTTTCTTGCTTGAGGTATTGCCTAAAGGTAGTGGGAGAGAATGCGATGATCTGTGGGGAACTCTGACGACAGGGGCTGGCAGTCTAGGGAAGCGTTCCATCTGCTCCTCTGAAGAGAAGGGTGTACAATGCTGGGTGGGGCCTTGTACTGCTAAACTTCCACTGGAACTCAGCCTGCCTCTCACAGCTCCCACAGTTCACCCTCTCTCTCACCTGAAAAGGACATGACTTCGGCCTCTGAAACTTATGCTTTATCAACCTACTATACCCTAAAAAACTTGTTTTTTTCTGTACTAGGGATTATACCCAGGGTTTCCTGCATGTTAGGCAAGCAGCCTACCATTGTGCCACACCCTAGCCCTTTTCATTTATCTTTTATTTTGAGACAGGGTCTTGCTAAATTTCCCAAGCTGGCCATGGACTTGTGATCCTCCTGCCTCAGCCTTCCGTGTAGCTGGAATTATAGGAATGTGCTACCTTGCCTGGTATAAGGAACAAATTTTGACTCTGTTCCTTGCAAAAATGTTTCTCTAGCAGTATGGACATATTTAGTATTGGTTCTCGTGTGTGAAAATCCAATCCAAATCAATTTACTGAGTATATACCTCATATAGGGTACTCTTTTTAAGTGCAAATGTCTCACCATTCCGCAGCCTACCTCCACCTGGTTATCAGAGTGGGACAGTGAGGAATAGGTGTTTTGAAAGGAGAAACAGGTGAGATATAAAGAGATTTGCATTCTGGCTCTTAGTTGAGCCACTAACTAGTAGGACCTGAGCAAATCAAAGTCACCTCTGTGGGCTTTGATTTCTTCATCTGATAAATTAGGAACCTGAATTAAATGATTTCTAAGTAGTGACTACATCTCTACCTATGTACCCATTCTATATTTTCGTGTATTAGGACAGCAATTGTCCCCACTAAGGCAAATTTTTGGTATTATTATTATTAAATTCAAATTTAAATTTTCCATTCTTATTTAATACTAAGATTTTATTATTCACTGTCCTAAAAGTTTAACTGGTGGGAAAACACAGCATATCCCAAACACCAAACTTCTTTCTTCTATTCCTTACTTACAAGAGGATCCTGCAGGCTTCATTGTTTATTCCACCCATAGAATCGTAATAGATTATATTCTTCTTTCTAAAGTCTACGACCTGAGGATAAGAAAAAATTCTGTATGTTTATAAAGAGAAGAAAACTATTTCCCTTTGGCCCCTGAATCCTTCTGCCAGACTTCCTGTGAAACTAAGAGAAGTCCGACTGATACATTACATTTTATCATGCTTAACCTGCAGAGGAAAGGAGGAGGAGATTATTTATATAGAACTACACTGGGGCCAGTCAAGTGATGGCCCTATTATTGCCCTGAAACCCTTCCTATTGTTCAGTTTCTCCCTCCCCACGGCAGGCTACAACAAAGAAACAACATGTGAGTTAAACATCTCAAGATCATTTCCACACCATTTTGGAAAAATAGTGAAAAGATTCTGGGTTTTGTTTCTTTACTTTTAGAATTTCTTTCTGGATTTATGCTTTTTAAATGCAGTTCAAAACAGACTGTTTTAACTTTTATTAACACATTAAGCTAATGCATTCATGCGGTCAGAGTCACAAGAAACATTAAATGACCACATATGCGACGATTAGGCAGAAAAGAGTCACAGAATCTGAGCTTGCAGCTTACTCTGAAATGACTTTTTCTCCCCATGCCTTGCCTTAAGGCTGCTTAGTTACTCTATAACTCCCTTTTAAATATTTCCAGAAAAGGAAATTCTACATCTTTCTTCAAAGTCTAAGTATTTCTCACTTTAGACAGAAAGTTCATTGATCTGATTTTTAGCCAACTTACTAGTAAACACTATTTTTTCTTTCAATAATGAAGGGGAGATGCAGAAGATATAGAACTACTACTCACAACCCTGTGTATTCTACAATTATGTGTATTTCTTTAAATTTTTATCAAAAATAAAGGAAGTACTCACAGCTAGACACCAGTGCACTCCCAGGTGAATGGGTACCAGAAGAATATCAACAGAAAATACATCCACTTTCTTTGTCCAACGTTTCACTGCCTGGTAACCAGCCGTTTTTAACTTAGTAAAGAAAAAGGTATTGAATGCATGTACACTTGGCAATCCTTTTTCTTTACTTCTCTCCATTAGCATATTCATGTAGAAATTGATAATCTGTGAGAAGAAATTACACGTTAGAATACCCATTCAAATATAGTTGTGTTACATAAAGGAAGAAGCAGGTGGGTGTGGTGGCACATGCTTATAATCTAGCACTTGGGAGGGTGAGGTGGAAGGACTGCCGCTAGTTCAGGGCCAGTCTGAGCTACATAGTGGGTAACTGCTATGCTGAACAGCATATACTATTGTTTCCTAATCAATTCAATTAAGACTTCAACATCCAACAGCCTTATCACATAAACAGAAGGTCAAAAATCACATGATCAAATCAAGATGCAGAAAATGCTTTCAACAAAATCCAATAACCCCTTCATGATGAAAACCTTGAAGAAAATGGGTATAGAAGGACCATACCTGAATATAATAAAAGCTATATATCATAAGCCAGTAGGCAGCATCATACTAAATGGGGAAAAACTAAAAGCATTCCCCCTAAAATCAGAAACATGACAAAGATATCCACTATCACTTCTTCTATTCAACATAGGACTTAAGACAGCCAGAGCAATTTAGGCAAGAGAAAGAAATAAAAGGGATACATCCAGGAAAGAAAGAACTCAAATTATCATTATTTGCAGATGACAAGATACTGAAGAACTCCACCAAAAAAGTCCTAGAATTAATAATGAACTTCAGCAATGTAGCAGGATACAAGATCTACACACAAAAATCATTAGCATTTGTGCACACCAACAATGAACGGGATGAGAATTATGAAAATAATACCATTCATGGTAGCTTCAAGAAAAATGAAACACCTAACAATTAACCTAACCAAGGAAGTAAAAGACCTCTACAAAGAAAACTACAGTACTCTGATAAAGGAGACTGAAGAAAATGGAAAGATGTCCCCCGCTTCTGGATAGGCACACTCAATACTGTCAAAACTGTTACACAGATTCAATGCAGTTCCAATCAAAATGCCAACATCACACTTTAGAAATCTAGAAAAAACAATCCTAAAATTCATAGGGAACCAGAAGAAACCCAGAATAGCAAAAGCAATTTTGGCCAACAAGAGCAAAGTAGGAAGCATAGCAATAGCTTACTTCAGACTATACTACAAAGCAATAGTGATTAAAAAAAAAAACAAAAACAAAAACAAAAAAACCAACAGCATGGTACTGGAACAAAAACAGATATGTGGATCAATGGAACAGAACTGAGGATACAGAAACTTCCCCAGACACATTCAGCTATTTCATCTTTGACAAAGGGGCCAAAAGCGTATGTTGGGGAGGAAAGACAGCCTATTCAACAAGTGGTGCTAGGAAAACAGGCTATCTGTGTGCAGAAGATTGAAGCTGGACCCTTATCTCTTACCACATACTAAATTAAAATCAAAATGGATCAAAGATCTGAACACTGAAACAAACATCAAACCTACTGGAAGCAAAAATAGGTAAAACACTTAAAGACATACTTGTAGGAAAGGATTTTCTAAACAGAACCTCAATTGCTCAAGAATAACAGCAAGAATTAACAAATGGGTTTATATCGAACTAAAAAGCTTCTGTACAGCCAAAGAATCAATCAGTAGAGTGAAGAGACACCCTAAAGAATGGGAAAAAAATTTTTGCCAGCTACTCCTCAGAGGACTAATATCTAGAATATACTAAAAACTCAAAAAAAAAATTAAACCACCTAAAATTAACGATCCAGTCAAGAAATTGGAAAGAGAAATGAACAAACATACACTTCATAGAGGAAGAAATACATATGGTCAACAAATATACGAAAAAATGCTCAGCATCTCTGGCCATTAGAGAAATGCAAATTAAAACAACACCAAGATTCCATCTTACTCCAGAAAGAATGGCAATCATTAACAAATCAAACAATAACAAATTGTGGCATGGCTGTAGTAAAAAAGGAACTCTTCTTCATTGTTGGTGAGAATGTAAACCAGTAATAACCGTTATAGAAATCAGTATGGAGATTTCTCAAAGAACTGCAATTAGAAATTCCATACAACCCAGCGAGCCCCCTGCTAGGTATCTTACTGAAAGAGCTTAAGACATACTACAGAGATACATGCATACCAGTGTTTACAGCAGCACAATTCGTAATAGCTAATTCCTGGAAACAATATATATCCCCATGAACAGATGATTAGATAAACAAAATGTGGTATCTGTATATAATGGAATACTATTCTGCTATAAAGAATGACAGATTTGAAACATATGTAGGAAATGGATATACCTGGAAAATACAATGTTGAGGTAACAAAAACCAGACACACAAGCTTAAATACTGTATGATAGCTCTCATTTGAGTGAGGCAAAGTACAAAGAATAAAGAAAGACTGATAGAAGGAGACTAGAAGATGGATCTCTTACAACAGGGAAGTGACTCAAGGCAAAAAGTGTGAGGGATGAGGAGGAGATCAAAGGGAAATAAACAGAATAAAAATATGCCATGTAGAGGAACCTAATAACCTCAATTAATGTAAACAGTATATGCCATAACATGAGCTAAGATTAATAATATCAACAAGACTGAAAAATGAGATAGAAAACTGGAGGAGGAGGGAGGAGAGAGGGGGAGGGAAGGGGAAGAGGATAAAGGAAAAAAGAAAATGAAGCTGTGGTATATACATGTAACCACTCCCCAAGATGACTGTAAATTGCATGAATTGCAAACTTCTACTAATAAAATTTTTTTTTAAATCATATCACCAAAAAAAAAGGAAGGGGAAAAAAAAGGTAATTGCTATGTTGAACAGTATATGCTATTGTTTCTAGATCAATTAAAACTTCTAACAGCTAACAGCCTCATGTCCCTATATTAACTTGTAACTAGAAGGAAAGAGTTGAAGCAGTTATAAACAATGAAAAGAGAAAAGGCTGGCATATATATTAAAGAGCTGAGGATACAAATGGGCAGATGTTGACCAGACTTGTGGAAGACAAAGGTCAAAGGACTAAAGAATGAGGAGGAAGGAGTGCTGGAAGATGAGGTTCAGAAAAAAGGAAGGGAATGAGTGGGAGCAGTTTAATAAAGCACACAGCATTTACTTTACTATATGGGGGGGTGCTGTGTGAATAGATTCTGAGCTTAGTTAGCACCTAGGGTTAAACATGCTAAGAGCAATAGTTCAAGCTTTACATGAGGGTTACTTGGTCCTGCACAAGGATAGAAATTTCTGTTCCATGGTTAAATACTGCCTTTTCAGCCTCATAAGCCATAATACAGAGGCAAACTGTTTTGGTTTCAAGTAGGACTAAGTGACAGGATGAACCATTAATCATACTGAAAAGACACCTACAAAGTTAGGTGTTAGTAGCTCAACCACACACCTTTATCCTACTGTATATCCATGTTTTTAGTATAAAAACCTAGATTATATGAGACCTGAAGTCACAAAACAATGAAGGACAATATTCTCCTGCATAATCTTTATGCTTAGCTTTCTCGTCGTTACTGGTTCCATCTACTCTTCAGTATCAAGTATGACTGAAAGAAATTTAAATGCTTGATACAGGAGATAAGTGAATTTTTTTGTTAATGCAACAATGCCCTCTTTTATGGTGGCAAAGTTGTCTGTGATTCCTTTAGGTCCAGGACTCCCTGGTACTAAAGCTTGAAAGTAACTGTGCCAGAAGTTGCTGCATACTTACTTTATGTGGCCAGCTGAGGCCAGGCTAGTGTCTGTCAACTACAAGGAATGAATGGGCTAACTGAGCCACGGCCTGGAAATATGACTAAGAAAACAGGCACATTTTTCAGAATGCTTTTTGAGGAATGGGAAAATGCACCCGTCCTTTGACAAATATTTACACACCAGGATGCCAAAGCGGTGAGCTACTGCCCAACAGTGGGCAACTACATACTGGGTAGGCAGCAGGGAACACTGCCAGGAACACACCGGAGTATGGTCTCGACTAGGAAAAGGGCCTATAGAGGAGGATGCCGAGGTAGCTGCAGGGAAACCACACTCACAGGCAGAGCTCTGAGATAGGGGGAACTAGGTCTGAAGAAAGAAAGTGTTCTGCCTGGAGCACTGATGACTGAACAAGAGGCCCAAGCAGGCCCAGAGGACTCAGGCTGTGGCTAATTCTCTACCAGGTTGTGGGTTTCTCACTGCGTGAAACCCAACAGTTAACTGGAGCTCAGTTGTATTAAGTAATGATAATGAATCAAAGCACAATTAGAATGGTGTACTTTCAAATCTAAGGTTTCAGTCTAACTTTGCCTGAGGTTATAATGGTGCTAGATGATGCCTTTAGGTTTGTGAAAACAGCTACTAATGCTGGAATGATCTGCCCAGCAAGCACAGATTTCTAGGCTATCAACTATACTCTCTAGAATGTAGAGCAAAATTAGCCAGAAGAGCTTGCTAAATTTCTTCTAGCAGTCTCTCTACCTGTACCACAGTGTTAGTATGTTATGAGGATAAACCCTTCAATTCAAAGGACAAAGTGAATAGGCAAATGACCTGCTGGTCATTGCAGGCCAAACCTTGCATGGGCCATTCAGGTTATATATTTTATCAGGCAATAAGGTGAAGGGAAATGTGAAAGAAATGAGATAAAGAAATAAGGACACCCAAGCATATGAATGCTATAGAGATATACCTTCTGAAGATGCCTAGCAGAGAGGTATTACCTTTGGAATCATTAGCTTCAACAAAACAAGACATAAACAAGTGTCATGCTACCTAACACAGCTGAGTAACAGAGAACTGGTGATCTGATGTATCAGTTTGCCTCCTTAGAAAATCCCTCTTCTGTTGTTTTTGCCCTGCCTCCAACCAAGGTTTCTCCACTCAGAGGGAAATGGTCTCCTCCAAAGTCAACTAGTTAATTAGCTGTAAGGAGCAATCAGAGTTCTTTTTCATTTCCCCTATATCCCAGTAGGAGGAGTTCGGTGTCCTTAATCTCCTTCCCATTAGCTAAGGATGTGTCATCTGACATCCAAATTGGCATTTGGCAGTTTAGATCCAAATTTCTCTTCGGTTTTTCAGCTGTTACTCTGCCCAAATGAGAAAAATTGCCATAGTTCAGCCATGACACAGCCATACCCAAAATAAGCTTGGAATTGAAGAATAAAAAGGATCTTACATGTTACCTCACAGAGGAGGGCCAAAGATGAAGGAAAAAGAAATGAGAGAAGGGATCACAGTGTTCAAGATGAAAGACAAATTAGTAACAGACACAACATTTGCTTGTTTTTTGGTGTGTGTTTAGACAAAAGCCCCCCCTTTCCCCATTGGCAAGAGCTCTTCCTGCATACAAGATTCTCTTGGCTCCGGCAGATCTTAAAACCCCTTTGAAATAAGGGACTAAAAGTAGATCAGTCTGGTGCCTACTGTTTGTGTTGCCACTATATCACCAAGATTCCTGCCAATGTTAGTCCACTTGTCACCCTTTCTGGGGCCTATACTTGCCTCCATTTGCCCACTGTGGCTCCTGGTGCCTAAGGAGCTGCCCTCCCTGCTGCCTTCACAGCCTTAGCCATGAACTCTGCTTGTCTATGCAGTCTTGCCTGGAGGTGGAAGGGCTGTTTATAGTGTCTTTGTTCTTTTGTGATTTTATATGAAGAGCTGCCAGGCTGAAGCTGTAAAAAGCTTCTTTTTAAAGGAAAGGCCTATAATGTTTCCAAACTAAGGATTCAATCTTCTGTATGGTTCCACAATGACATAAATGACCACTGTTATTTGTATTTTCATTCTTGCCCAGTAATCTAATCAACTTATTTTCTTTTATCAAAAAGTAAAATAGGGGGCTGGGGATTTAGCTCAGTGATTAGAGTGCTTGCCTTGCAAGCACAAGGGCCTGAGTTCGATCCCCGGCACCACAAAAAAAAAAAAAAAAAAAAAGTAAAATATTTCCTAAATAGTAAAGACTTGATTTTTAACGCTTCCCATGTTTACACTTTGAACCTATTTAACTTATCGAAAATTGTTCTAGAAGTACAACACTATCATGCTACTCCCAAGCAGAGACTAGGACAACATATAGGGGAAAAAAAGCCATTTTTCTAATTTTACTTGATATTCAATTCTGACTTTTTTTTTTTTTTTTTTTTGGCAGATCCCAGGGCCTTGGCACTGAGCTATATCCCCAGTCTTTTTTTAAAAAACTATTTTTAAATTTGGAGGCAGGGTCTTACAGGCTGGGGTTCAATCTGTGATCCACCTGCCTAAGCATCTCAGAGTGCTGGGATTATAGACATGTGCTACCACACCCAGCCCATTTCGACTTTCAATTTATCCCTGTCAACCACAAAGTCCAAAAGACTAACCAAAAAGTAGCAATTTGACTATTATGGTTCAGAATGTTATTTGATCACAAGATCTGACCTAATAATATCACTGAAACCAAGAAGGCTTTCCTCACTGTGAACACACAAGTTGAATTTTTTCTCATATGTGGATTCAAGTAACAAATTATTACAATTGCTGCTAAAGTTTTAGAGAACAGGTAGGCCATTCCTATTTTCATGTGACCCTGCATAAATCTTGGGTTCATCAGGGTTGGTTCTATTAAGAAATACTTTGAAGAAGTAAACAATACAATGTGGAAGCCAATGAGGCATGTTAAAAACACTGTGATAATTTTATCTCAGTTATAAGAGAGGGTATTATATATGGCAGATCCATAATATTCAATTAACAAATTTATTTCATTTTTGCCTAGGTTTTTTTTTCTTTATTCCCTAAGGAAAATCTATTTCCAGGGTTAGGTCTGGTGAGTTGAATTTAAAGCTTTGTGGGTTGTTTCCTCTCTTTAGTGACATCATTCAGTTAACTACTCCTTAGAAACAATTACCAAGATATGACCATTACTAGTTCACCACTTCCATCAAATATCTGTGTTCAGAATGTAAGAATGCTTGGGAGGAAAAAAAAAAAAAGCATGTGCTCTGGTTCCAGATCTTGACTCCAGTAAAAATCACATGATCATAGTACAGTACTTCCTTATAAAATCTTAGTAATTTTCCCACTGCCAATCAGGTAGGAATATTCTTTTCTGCAAATCTATTATACTGTTGAATAACCGAAAGATAACTCTTCCTTTTTGAAAATGAACCTTACAATTTGGTGTTTAACCTGCTTGGCCAGCTGTGGCTTCTGTATAGTTACAGGCTGCTTTAAAGTCTATCTTAATCTGTTGTCTTTCACTACCCTCCTCTATTTGCTTCGAGATTTTTCTTCATGGCCTTTCCCTTGCAGGTGAAGTTAAAAATACAGTTTTCCACTGTCCAATACAACTCCATTTTGGGAAAAACTGGTAATAATAGTATGGATTTGCAAAGTAGAACCGAAAAAAGATGCATGTTTTCTTGGTATTTGTAGGGGTTTCTCAGTCCATAGTCAACTAGCTCCAAGGCAGGGTGGCGCGGCAGAGGAGCACAGGAGATGAGAAAGACTCCGTGGCAAAGCAGGGCAGGTAGAAGGTAGCAAAGCAGCTTCTTTCTGTCCCTTTCTATTCCATCCTTTTGGGTGGTGCCTACACCCAGGGTGGGGCACCCTTAATCCCAGCATTATACCCTTAATCACAGAATCACACACCCTAATCCATGACACAATCCTAATCAAAATTTCCCACCTATGACTGCATGAGGCTTTGGGGAAATATTTAGATACAAGCCATACCAGTATTTTTCCAGCTCACTGTGTACACTAGTAGTAAAGAATGACAAAGAAAATAGGGTCCTGGGGGGAATATAAATCAAGAAAATGCTGCAACCATCCTGTTCTCTACACAAGGTAGGGGGTACAGTATAAGGTTATGGTAAAGAACAAAGTGTTTCTATGATATAAACATTTGGGTACATGGGATCCATCTACTGGTTCCAATCTTTATCTTTACTGATTTTCTACTCGTTCTATTAATTACTGAGAGATTTGCTGACATCTCCAACAGTGATTACAGATTTATCTATTTCTTCTATCAGTTTTTGCTTCACGTATTTTGAAGCTGTTATTAAAGTGTGTACACATTTAGGCTGTCATGCTTCTTGAACTGAACTTTTTTATCATTATAAAATGTCTCCATCGTTGGTAATACATATTTCTTGCTCTGAAATACACTTTGCATAATATTAACATAGACGCTTTATCTTTTAATTAGTGTCTTCATGTTATGTCTCTATCCTTTTACCTTTGTATACTTATCTGTCTTTAAATCAAAATGGTTTCTTGAAGGCCTGAGAAATACAGCTCAGTGGTAGAAAGCTGGGTTCAATTCCTCACACCACCAAAAGGAAGAAAAATAGTTCTTGTAAAGAGATTTTTACCCAATCTGACAATCTTTGCCTTGTAATGGATGTTTAACACATACTGTCCAATACAGTAGCCATTAGCTAATATGATTACTGAGCACACAAAATATACCTAATCCAAACTGAGATGTGCTAAGAGTATACAACATACATTCCATTCAAAGAGAAGGTAAAATATCTCATTAATATTTTAATATTGATTACATGCCAAAATGATGTATTTTAGATTTACTGGCTTAAATAATTAGAATTTCACCTATTTCATTTTTTTAATGTTACTACTAGAGGATTTAAAGTTAAATACGTGGCTCACATTGTATTTCTACTGGGCAATGCTGACCTAGATCATTTAAATGTAATACTGATATAGCTGAGTTTAATCTATAATGCTGCTCTTTTTTTCTATTTGTTCTTTCTGGTCTTTGCATCTTTTTTTCCCCTTCTTTTCCTGCCTTCTTTTGAGCTGTTTTTAAACTCTGCCTAATCTTCATTATTAACTATATCTTTATTGTGGTATTTGTTAGTAGTTGCTCCAGGATTTACACTGTATCTCTAACTTAGCAGTCTATCTTCATATAACATACTACTTCATGCAGAATGGAATACGCTTACATTAGTAGTATACGCTTCTATTCTGTCATCTTTGTGCCATGTCTGTCAAATATTTTACTTCTACAAGTTATAAGTCTCACAGTACATTGTTTTAGTCAACTGTTTTTTAGAAATATTAAAAATTGAGAGGATTTCCACTGCTCTTCATTCCTTTGGATGGACTGCCATTTCAATCTGATTTATTTTCTGCCAGAACATACTGTAGTTTTTCTTACAGTACAGGTCTGCTAGTGATGAATTTGATTAGCATCTGTCTGTCTGAAAAAGTATTGCTTCCTTTTTGAAAGGTACGTTTGCCGATTATAGAATCTATGTTGACATTTTTTTTCTCTCTTCTTTAATACTTTAAAGATGCAGCTACACTGTCTTCTGGCCGACATGGTTTCAGACAAACAGAATCATTCTCATCTTTGTTCCTCTATACCTTATGTATCTTTTCCTCTGGCTGCCCTTATACTTTTGTCCTTATCACTGGCTTTCAGCAATTTGATTATTATACATTTTAGTATGGTGGAAATCGTCCCCCATTAAATTCTCAAACACTTTTTCTGATATCACCTATGCCCCACCTTTCCCTATGAGACTCCAATTACATGCTTAGACTGCTTTCCACAGTTCACTGATGGTCTTTGTCATCTTCCTTCAGCCTTTCTTCTGTGTTTACTTTTGGGTGGTTTTTACTGCTGTATTTTCTTTTTTTTTTTTTTTTTTT